>BQNB010146595.1:0-12141 GCA_026074375.1 Tanacetum coccineum
ATGGGCGGGCCTGAATGGTTTGAGTTGACCTTGGGTTTATACAGGTCCAAATGGGCCAACTGGTTGACCTGAAAACTCTTCCTTACACATATTTTTTTGCTTTTAAAAATGGGTTATGCATAAAGTGATCATCTAAAAACACATAGTTACGGTTTTGATTTATTTGACACTCTGATTGTATGAGGTAAATTGTTTGTTGCAATGCTGATATGTGATTATTATTTCAGTTAGGAGGGAGGTTTTAGTTTGGGGTCTAATTAGCTATTGATGATATATTGGTTCTCGCATTTCGTAGTTGAATTATATAGGTCTAAAAATCTGTGTTGGTCGTTATTGGTTGGATCTGCTATAGATGTTTAAATAAGATGCCTGTTATGGTGTAATTAGCTCGGGGTACATGCTAACTATAGTATTTTATTTTTTCTTAATTATTTTAATTATGAGAGAAAAGTATATAGTAATACTGTGAATACCTTTTGGCAGGTCAAAACAGAGGGCGGTCTAAATGCTTCGGCTTCATTTGTGGCAAAATCTAATCCTCTAAATCGTGCTCCCCATAAACGAAAGAGTGAACTTCAACATGCACTTTGCAATATGCTAACAAACATTTTAGTACCGCTTGCAAATGGTAGAAAAGGTAACTGGCCTCCACCTGGTGTAGACCCCTCACTTAATATGTGGTTTGAAGTCGTTGCACGCATAAGAGTGCAACTCATGCATTGGAGAGATAAACAGAGCAAGCATATAGCTGTAAGTAAATGACCTTATTTTTTCCAATTAGAGTTTGTACTGTTCTTTATATAAATTTACTTGGCTCCTGGTTAGTATTCTAATATCATATTTTTGTTGCTTTCGGTTTTGTTGAATAACAATTGGCAAAAAATATTAGTTATTTCTGAGTGTATCGACATTGCATTTATATTGAAATAAAAGGCTGCAATGAAATATTTTAGGTAATAATGTCGAAAGTGGCCACTGGCCACACAGAAACTATTAAATGGTAATAAACAAAAGGCTGCAATAAAATATTTTAGGTAATAATGTCAAAAGTGGCCACTGGCCACACAGAAACTATTAAATGGTAATAATCTATTTTCTTCGAATCAGTGTTTTCGTGTAACAAAAACTATTAAATGGTTAACCATAAACATTAGCTAGTTATGCATTATAGTTAATCATTGAACCAGGATGTAGTAAGACATTCTATAACTTATCAAATTCTTAACTAGTTTACAGGAAATAGTAGCTAGTCATATACAATATATAGTTAAATGTTAAATCTGGCCATTCTAAAACATAAAAAGTCTGAATGTTTATAAGAAAGTACAGTTTAAATTTTTTGGCCCGGCTCTGCAAATTGGTTTTATCGAACTTGGTGATAGCACAACAATACGAGTATTACAAGCAGGGTTGTGATTACTTGTCACATTGACCTACGCACAGTTATGTCATGTCTGTATGTGCTATGTGCCCTTGTATATTTATTGTTCCATTTTTCACAATTCTTTTTCTTTGTACTTTATAATCGGTCACTCATCGCCAATGTGTTCAAGATCTCTCGGGGAAATCCACCTAGTTGTTAAGAATAAAGCATCGGCTTAGGCTTTGACTAATTAAAAGAGATAGTTAGTTTTCAAAGTCAATCAATATAATTCAATATTGCAGACTAGTGTAACATAAATCAGTACTACAGGCTAGTTTGGTCTTACATTTACTTATCTTTTTATATTGCAGCATTATTGTATTTTCACATGAATAATGATTATTATGTCAACCAACAAGGTTGAGATCATGGCGTTGGTTCAGGGTTAAGAAACATTTCATACATTTAGAAAGCAAGTGTCCTTGAGATATGCAGTTTCTACTTAGGTAGGCTTATGTGTAGACCATCTAAACAAAACTTAGTAATAGTTAAGCTAGTAGAGTACAGTCATGTGTGGTTTTGTTGATGAACTAAGACCATACTGGAATCTGCTTATTACTCAAGATAGGAGCATGAAATTAGTAAATCTCACTTCACTAATTAGTAGCATGACCTCTTTTTTGTATTTCGTGTATAGTACAAAATTTGACTCATTGTCTAATACCCTTACACGACCATTTTATTTTAGGTTTCATGATAATTGTTCGTTGATTTCTTGCAGTCAAATGTGGAATGAATCGGGCTATAAAACTTAGTCACGGGAAGATGATAGTGCTTCACATTCTCAAATATCGACTTGGTTGAAACAACACAAGCTTGAACCATCTCGTTTTGGGGCTGTAATGAGTTTGCCTTAAGTCTCTGCTTTTCTTCTTGTCAAGATTGACAGCTTTCTTTTTTGGTAGGTTACAAATAGGTTCCTTTTTGCTCTCGTTTTGTTAGACACGTGAATGATATTTATAAGTGGAAGTTGGTACATTGTGGACACACTTGTGACATGTTGTATGCTTAGATCGAATAGTTATCGAGTGAATGATATATATTTTTGATTTATAATATAAATATCTATTTTCTTTTCTGGTTATTGAAACAGCATTATTGAATAAATTGAGAATTTTTTTTGTCATATGATACGAATAGTGACGATGTATTTCGTCACTATCGGACATTAAAGTTCCGTTAGTTGCTCGTTAGTTCACCCAATAAGTGACGACTTTCTTTCGTCACTAATTCCATAAAATAGTGACGATTTTAGCCACTTTAGTGATGAAATTAAGTGAAGAAATGGGTTGTCACACACCCTTAAGTGACGACTTTAGTTCGTCATTAATTTAGTGTCAAATTCAATTTCGTCACTAATAAATTTGTGACGGAGCTATTGTGACGACAAGTGACGACGTCGATTTTCGTCATTAAACTGGTTTAGTGACGAATTTTCCTCTAATAGTGACGATTTTCCATTCGTCATTAAAGCCTTTTTTTCTTGTAGTGTTAATAAAAAGTCAAAATTGAATCAATTGAAAAATTTTAGTGGAAAAATATGATAGAGAAAAAAACATATAAAATATATGTGTCAAATTTATGAAAAAAAACTTTAAAAAAGAGAAAGTAATTAATAAAACTTTAGTGGTTTTTATATTTAAATAAATTATATGGAGTTAAGTGTAAATTTATAAATTAAAAGCTTTATTATAATTTTAAAAAATAAACAAATAACCCCTTAAACTTTATACACGTAGACTTTATATTTTAAAATACAACAAACGTAAACAATTTTTTACTTTCAAACAAAGATTTAACAGTATCTAATCACATCTCAAATCTACCCGAAGACTTTTTGGTGGATTTTTCATTGTCGGCTTGAAATCATGTTGTACAACCAAATAGAAAAACACCGAAGCACATAAAATATCATAAATAAAGAAAAAAAATGGGTTTTTAGACATTCATTGGTGGATTCTTGAACTGATTCTCTTGAATGAGTTGAAAAGTTTCTACCCACGCTACACTTTATGAAAATTTACTACCATGTTTTTTAACACAACAACAAAAGATCGCTCTTTCAAGTATACAAATGTTGTTTTAAAACTTCTTTTACTTTTAAAACACAATGACTTAAGGTAATTAGACGGTATTATTCTTTATATACGATGCAATCATATGCAATTTAATTTAAATTCAAAGTTATAAAGTCTTATTTTCCTCTTTATATTTTGTATTCTCTCTTCCAGCCACTTTTTCTGGTTTTTTTACGTTTCGTCCGTTTGTTTTACGTTTTCGTTTGTTTTTTTACGTTTTAGTCTGTTTTTTACGTTTTCATCTGTTTTTTATGTTTTCGTCAGTTTTTTTACGTTTCGTCCATTTTTACGTTTTCGTCAGTATTTACATTTCGTCCGTTTTTTACCTTTTCGTCAGTTTTTTTACGTGTTCGTCTGATTTTTTACATTTTCATCCGTTTTTGGCGTTTTCGTCTTTTTTTTTACGTTTTCATCTGTTTTTACGTTTTCGTTTGTTTTTTACGTTTTCGTCTGTTTTTTTACATTTTCGTCTTTTTTTACGATTTCGTCTATTTTTTACGTTTTCGTCCGTTTTTTAACGTTTTCGTCAGTTATTTTACGTTTTCGTCGTTTTTTTAGGTTTGCGTCTGTTTTTTTACGTTTTCGTCCGTTTTAAATGTTTTCGTCTGTTTTTTTAAGTCTCCGTCTGTTTTTTTACGTTTTCGTCCGTTTTTTAACGTTTTCGTCTTTTTTTTTACGTTTTCGTTCGTTTTTTAACGTTTCCTCCGTTATTTTACGTTTTCGTCTGTTTTTTACATCTTCGTCCGTTTTTAACGTTTTCGTTAGTTATTTTACATTTTCGCCTGTTTTTTAACGTTTTCGTCTGTTTTTTACGTTTTCGTCGGTTTTTTTATGTTTCCGTCTGTTTCTTTACGTTTTCGTCCGTTTTTTAACGTTTTCGTCAGTTATTTTACGTTTTCGTCTGTTTTTTTTACGTTTTCTTCCGTTTTTAACGTTTTCGTCCGTTATTTTACATTTCCGCCTGTTTTTTTACGTTTTCGTCTGTTTTTTATGTCTTCGTTCGTTTTTAACGTTTTCGTCAGTTATTTTACGTTTTCGTCTGTTTTTTTGCGTTTTCGTCTGTTTTTTTACGTTTTCGTCCATTTTTTACGTATTCGTCTGTTTTTAACGTATTCCTCAGTTATTTTACGTTTTCGTCTCTTTTTTTACGTTTTCGTCCGTTTTTTACGTTTTGTCCGTTTTTAACGTTTTCATCAGTTATTTTACGTTTTCGTCTTTTTTACGTTTTTGTCAGTTTTTTCACATTTTCGTCAGTTTTTTTACGTGTTCGTCTGATTTTTTACATTTTCGTCTTTTTTTTATGTTTTCGTCTGTTTTTTTTCATTTTCGTCCGTTATTTACATTTTCATCTGTTTTTCTAAGTTTTCGTCTGTTTCTACGTTTTCGCCTGCTTTCTTTTGTTTTCGTACGTTTCTTACGTTTTCGTCAGTTTTTTTACGTGTTCGTCTGATATTTTACATGATTATGTAAACTTTACTGCATAACATTGTAAATTTTACTGTATTACAGTGTACAATTTACTGTATTAAATTGTATATTTCACTTCATTAGTGTAAATTTTACTGCATTAAATTGTATATTTTTCTGCATCACATTGTAAATTTAACTGCATTAAATTGTATATTTACTATACAATGCATTAAAATTGTATATTTTACTGCATCATACTGCAAATTTTACTGCATTAAATTTTACTTCATTAAATTGTATATTTTATTGCATCACGGTGTAAATTTTACTACATTAATGTGTATATTTTACCGCATCAAATTGTAAATTTTACTACATCACAGTGTAAATTTTACTGCATTAATTGTATATATTTTAATCATCACAGTGTAAATTTTACTGCATTAAATTATGTATTTTACTAGCATCACATTGTAAATTTTACTGCATTAAATTGTATATTTTACTGCATCACATTGTAAATTCTAATGCATTAAATTTTATATTTTACTGCATCAAAGTGTAAATTTTACTACATTAATTTGTATATTTTAATGCATCACAGTGTAAATTTTACTGCATTAAATTATATATTTTAATAACATCACAATGTAAATTTTACTGCATTGAATTGTATATTTTACTGCATCAATTGTATATTTTACTGCATTAATTGTATATTTTTATGCATCATAGTGCAAAAATTACTGCATTAAGTTGTATATTTTACTTCATCAGTGTAAATTTTACTGCATTAAATTGTATATTTTTCTGCATCACATTGTAAATTTTACTACAATAAATTGTATATTTTACTACATCACTTTGTAAATTTTACTGCATTAAAATTGTATATTTGACTGTATCTTAGTGCAGATTTTACTGCATTAAATTGTATATTTTATTGCATCACAGTGTAAATTTTACTACATTAATATGTAAACTTTACTACATCAGATTGTAAATTTACTACATCACAGTGAAAATTTTACTGCATTAAATTGTATATTTTAATGCATGACAGTGTAAATTTACTGCATTAAATTGTATACATTTCTGCATCACATTGTAAATTTAACTACATTAAGTTGTATATTTTACTACATACTGCATTAAAATTGTATATTTTACTGCATCATAGTGCAAATTTTACTGCATTAAATTGTATATTTTATTGCATCACAGTGTAAATTTGAGTACATTAATATGTATATTTTACTGCATCAGATTGTAAATTTTACTACATCACAGTGTAAATTTTACTGCATTTATTGTATATTTTAATGCATCACAATGTAAATTTTACTGCATTAAATTGTGTATTTTACTAGCATCACATTGTAAATTTTACTGCATTAAATTGTATATTTTACTGCATCACATTGTAAATTTTAATGCATTAAATTATATATTTTATTGCATCACATTGTAAATTTTACTGCATTAAATTGTATATTTTAAAGCATCACAGTGTAAATTTTACTGCATTAGATTGTATATTTTACTAGCATCACATTGTAAATTTTACTGCATTGAATTGTATAGTTTACTGCATCAATTGTAAATTTTACTACCTTAAATTGTATATTTTACTGCATCACATTGTACAATTTACTGCATTAAATTGTATATTTCACTTCATCAGTGTAAATTTTACTGCATTAAATTGTATATTTTTCTGCATCACATTGTAAATTTAACTACATTAAATTGTATATTTTACTACATACTGCATTAAAATTGTATATTTTACTGCATCATAGTGCAAATTTTACTGCATTAAATTATACTGCATTAAATTGTATATTTTATTGCATCACAGTGTAAATTTGAGTACATTAATATGTATATTTTACTGCATCAGATTGTAAATTTTACTACATCACAGTGTATATTTTACTACATTAATTGTATATTTTAATGCATCACAATGTAAATTTTACTGCATTAAATTGTGTGCTTTACTAGCATCACATTGTAAAATTTACTGCATTAAATTGTATATTTTACTGCATCATATTATAAAATTTAATGTATTAAATTGTATATTTTACTGCATCACAGTGTAAATTTTACTGCATTAAATAATATATTTTAATGCATCACAATGTAAATTTTACTGCATTAAATTGTATATTTTATTAGCATCAATTGTAAATTTACTGCATTAAATTGTATATTTTACTGCATCACAGTGTAAATTTTACTGCATCACATTGTAAATTTTACTGCATTAAACTGTATATTTTACTACATCAAATTGTAAATTTTACAGCTTCACGGTCTAAAATTTATTGCATTAAATTGTATATTTTACTTCGTCAAAGTAAATTTTACTGCATTAAATTGTATATTTTACTACATCACATCGTAAATTTTACTGCATTAAAAATCTACTGCATTATAATATTATTTTAATGGTTGACTTGCGCATACCAACCTTAAACCGTTTTAAATCCTTAGGCGAGGAAGAATGAAATTTTCCTTTTAACAAACCAGGTGGCAAATCATCTGACACATCACAATGTATAAATTTAGTGCATCACAATCAATTGCATCAGAATGCATAATCTACTGCATTAGAATATGTAATTCTACTGCATCACAATGTTATAAATTTACTGCATCACATTGTATAAAATCTACTGCATCACAATGTGTAAACTACTGCATCACAAGGCAAAAATCTACTGCATCACATTGTTATTTTACTGCATCATGATGCACTAAGCAATAACACCATGATGCGATAACTATGATGCATTAAAGGTGAATAACAAAAATAATGAGGATACTTCATGAACAATGAGACTCTATTAAATTGATTTTAGTAATAAATGTTATATGTTTTACAACTGAAAATATGTATTATAAATAATGATTTAATATCCACTGCATCAGAATGTTAGTTTTTCTGCATCATAGTTATTTGTTACTATATCACTATTTAAAGCATCATATTGTTTATAGTTTAATTCAATTGTGATTCATTGTTTACATACTATGTATTTTGCAACTAGTTAGGGGTGTTCTAGGGGCGGTTCGGTTCGGTTAGTTGGATAGATTTAAACTATCCGTCGCGGGTTGCGGTTGGTAATTAATTTTACTATCCTGTCGTTCTGTGAACCGTACTAGGCGGGTAATTTTCCCAGGACATTGCGGGTACTCCGAAAGGCGGCGGTTCTCAGCCGGTTCGGTCTACGGTTTAACGCTTTTTGACGTTTAATAGAGTTTAACCGTTATAAAAAATTCCATAGAGAATCTAGAACATAACTTTTTTCTATTAAATTAAATGACTTGTAATTAAAGATTATGTCCAGATAAACTTAAGTATTTCGTTAATAATTGAGTTCAAATGTGTTCTTATATAAACGTATTACAAAAATATTATCTGGAAGTTTATTGATTACAATCACAATTAATCAATTTTCACTACTTTAAAGATTTTTACAAATGTTTACTTTATGCGCGGAAATAAGTCTGTTATTATCAAATAAAAGTATTGCAATATTAGTTCTCGGATTAATACTCTTGTACAATTATTTTGAATAATTAGTTAAGAAAATAATCATGTTTAATATGCCACGGTTCGGTTCGTTAACGCGGATTATCTTAAAATGGTAAAAACTGAATACTGAACCATTATAAGCGGTTTTTTTCGGTCGGTTTTTTTCTAGTTTTTCGGTTCTTCTGGTTTCGGTTTTTTCGGTTTCCGGATTTGAGCGGTTCGGCTTCGTTCGTCGGTTTCACGGTTTTTTGATACCCCTTAAGCACTGATATTATACAATATGTGATGTCTCACTCCAAAGTGTAATTCAAAATCAGTGTCTCACAGTTTAAATTAGTAAAACTTTTTACCCAAAACGGATGCCCTAAAGTACCTCATAAACAGTATGCCAAAAATGACACTTATCGAAAAAGAAAAAGTTGGAAAACTAAATGTTTGTGAAAACAGATAATTTTCGCGTATTAAGAACAAATTCGGAATTTTTTTCAAAAGAAATATTTCGGAAAAAATTTTCCGAAAAAAAATCCGGAAAAATTTGTTATTTAAATTTTCAGATTTTTCTTTTAAATTTTCAAAAAAAAAATTTGAAAATTTTCAGAAATTTTTCAAAAAAAAAATTCCGAAATATTTGTTTCAAAATTCCGATATTTTCAAATTTCAAAATTTTCCAAAATTGATTATTTTTTTCCAAATTTTGTAGTTACTTTGTGTTCAAATTTTCCAAAAAAAAAATATCGATTGTTTTTTTTTTTAAAAATTTTCACACTTTTTTTCAAAATAGATCGAATTGAAAATATCGATTTTTTTGTTCAATTTTTTGAACTTTTTTCAAAATTTTTGAACTTTTTTTTTCATAATATTTTGTAACTTTTATTTTCAACGTTTTTAATCTTTTTCAAAATCTCAAATAAAAAACATCGATTTTTTTTTTTTTTTTCAGTTTTTTTTTAATTTTCGATCTCCTTTTCATAATTTCCAACTTTTTTTTTTTTCGTAATTTCAAAAAAATATCGTATTTTTCTTCAAAATAAAATTTCGATCAATATTTTTCGATTTTTTTTTTTCAAATTTGCGAATTTTCTGTTAAAAAAAGATTTTAGATTTTTTTTTAATATTTTCGTATTTTTTTATGTACTTCTAGATTTTTTTGGAATTTTTAATTGTTGTTTTATGTTATTGTTTTGTGATATTCTGTATTATGCGTCCGTGTGTAAACGTTGTTATAAATTTTGTTGTGAGAGACGATACAAACAATAGATAATTAGAAATAAATAAGGTAAAGTTGACAAAAACACCCTTTGCGCTGTTATATATTAATGGAGTGATGAGTGAGACACATGGCCCGCCGATCTCATGGCTTTGCGCTATCTTTCTAATTTAAGACTCTTTCTCATTAGATCTTATACACACACAAACACACACTTATATATTATTGTATATTTATTGTTTATTATTTATATATTTTTTTTATGATATATATATTTATATATTAGAGTATATAGAAAGAATTTGTATAAGGTTGGTTTATTCTAATTAAAAAAAGCATCTAGTTGGTTTGGATATGAAAGAATTTGGTTTGATTAAATGTGTCGATGTAATCTATTTTATAGATTGGGGTGTAGATTGGCGGGGGATGGCGGGGGCTCACCGTTTTCCCGTTCAGGGTCATGTTGCTTAGGGGGTTTTTTTTTTTTTTTTTTTTTTCTTTTTTCTTTTAATTTATTTTTTTTTTTCTTTTTTTTTCTTTGTTCCTTTTTTATCGAACTTATTTTTTTTTTTTTTTTTTTTACATTTCTTTCCTTATTCTTTTTTAGATCTTTTATTTTTATTTTTTATTTCTTTCTTCTTTTCTTTCTTTTTTTTTTTCTTTTAGTTAGCTAGCCTTTTTTTTTTGGTTCGGTTCGGTTTGAATTATAGTTCGATTCTAGAATTCGGTTTTCGGGTTGGACCAAATTTTTTTTTTTAACGAATCTGAGATCAACATCCCCAGGCTCTTTGTTAAAAACTTATTGTAACTTTTTTTTCTAGGGTAAGAAGAAAACCGAAATAATATCGAATAACGGAAACCGAAATTGAATACGAACTGAAAACAATCGAACCCTGTACTAATAACAGAATTCCGAATTTGTCCAACAATCGGTATCGACCGAACTACAATTCGGTTTTCGGGTTTGTATATGGGTTTTGACGGATCTGATGTCCGAGAACGAACGCCCCCCCCTTCCGCTCCGAATTTATATCGAATATATTTGTGTGTGTATATTATATATATATATATATATATATATATAATTATATATATATATATATTACACTGTTTTATTTATTATATATATAAAAAAAAAAAAGACTTAGAATTTTATTTAATATATTTTTTTTAAAAACATATTCTTTTTTTATCTTAATATACAAAATACTTTTTATGTTTGAAATAATTTTTTTTCCTAAATATCTATGTAATTATCATTATTTTTCTAAATGAATTGTGTAATTCGGGTTATTCGGGTCAACCCAAAAACCGAACCGAACTCAAATTCGGTTTTCAGGTTGACTAAAAAAATTAACCGAACTAACCGAACAACCCGATAACCGAACCGATCAACACCCCTAATTTTTCCCTCCTTTTTGGGCTAATAAAGTTTCTTATTTTTGAGCTTAAGTGTTTTAAAATGTTTCCTAGTATTTAGAGTAATGGTAATGTGAAAAAATTGTTGATTTGATTATTTAGGTTAGTAAGAGAAAAGAATGTTAATTTGTATCTCATTTATGCGCCTAAATTGTCGTGTATAATGAAAGTCAGAAAGTGCATAAATAAGAGCTCAGATGTCCAAAAGCCCACTAAAGTAACAAAACTAACCCATATGATCGGTTGGTAGGTGTATGCATGGGATTTTGGCGTAGAGCGTCATGCTTATTACGTACTCCCTCCGTTTCAAAATTATTGTCCCCCGACAAAAAAACACAGTTTAAAAAAAGTGCATTTATTACAGCTTTCTCTTTCTTACTTTTTAGCAGAATAACAGTATTACCCTTAGTTAATTAATTAAAGTCTTCTTAAAGTTTGTAATTATAATTTCAAGTAAGGGTAATATGGTAAACTTGATCAAACTTTCCTATCTATTTTTAGTAGTGGACAATTAAATTGAGACATCCCAAAAAAGAAACGTGGACTATAATTTTGGGACGGAGGGAGTAGTATATACGAGAAAGAATTGTGACGGTGCGTTGCTCGGGGCTATTTTTATTTGTTTTTCGAAGATAATTAATAGTTGAATTATCGAGCATTGGTAAATGAGGATGTACTAAATTCGTGATTTTATTAATTTTTGGGTTTTAGCCGTACAATAGCAACGTACTTTCTCAAATGTTCCGTTTTGGTACGTGAACTTTTTTCTAATGTTCCGTTTTGGTACGTGAGCTTTGTTATACACACATTTTTATACACACGTTTTTATACCCACGTTTTTATACACTTTTTTATACACGTTTTTATATACACTTTTATACATGATTTTATGCACACATTTTTACACATATTTTTATACAAATATTTTTACACATACTATTATACACGTGTATAAAAACGTGTATAAAAATGTGTATAAAATGTGTGTAAAAACTTGTATAAAAATGTGTATAAAAATATTTATATAAAAATATGTGTATAAAAATGTGTATAAAAA
>BQNB010146596.1:0-15034 GCA_026074375.1 Tanacetum coccineum
CCCCCATGTCCTCGGATACTAAACTCACGAAAGACAAAGAATGTGAGTCGGTAGATAGTACCAAGTATCGAGGCATGATAGGTAGTTTATTATACCTAACGGCAAGTAGGCCCGATATCATGTTTAGTGTCTGCCTTTGTGCACGCTTCCAAGAGGATCCCAAAACCTCTCATCTTGAAGTGGTTAAGCGTATCTTCCGATACATTAAAGGCACTACGCACTTAGGATTATGGTATCCTAAGGGGACCGACATAGAAACCGTAGTATATGCCGACTCTGATCATGCGAGAGATTATGTGGACCGAAAAAGCATTAGCGGTATTTGTATGTTCGTAGGATGTTGTCTAACATCGTGGTTCTCGAAGAAACAAATCGCTCTTGCTATATCCACGACCGAAGCCGAATACGTAAGCGTCGGAAAGGCATGTCAACAAGCACTATGGATGAAACAACAAAGGCGCGATTGACCTAAGCAAAAACCCGGTGCAACACTCGCGGACGAAACACATCGAAATTCATCACCATTTCCTTCGGGACAATGTCCAAAAAGGAAACATTTCTATCGAAAAAGTCTCTTCTGAAAACACCCTTCTACCACCTTCACCTCCTCTACACACAATGCTTTACCGCCAAACTCTCCAAGAGTTGCCAATCCTCTATCTCAATCTTCAACATCCAAAATCCTCTTAGGGATCAAATAGTCAATGACATCAATGAGCTTCATCACCTATCCAATCTTACTGACATCAACCTTCAACATGCAATAAATGTCTCCACTCAAATACCTCCATCTCCACCTTCTCTACCAACAACATTAATTCATCTCGCTAGTCTTGACCAAGTCAAAAGTCAACTTTCATTCTGGCTTTTGTCATTGTTGCATGTACACTCGAATTCTCTTTCATACACTAAGAGATGACCTTTATCGACTTGAGTCCCTCATCACTAGTTCTCTCACTCAAAGTCATGTCCTACAAAACAATTCCTCACCAACCTCTCCTTTATCACCTCCTCAAATTTAAACATTCTTATATGTTTAAATTTCCCTAAATAAATGACCATCCATCTTTTGGTTACGACATCTCCTTGACATCAAGAATCAACTAGTTTAGTTCTAGTTTAGGATGTCTCTTTATGTTATGATTCTATGCTTAATTTCTAGTCTTGTAACATTCATGCTTTCAAGTATGAATTCCCTTTTATGAATGAATGTCTTTATTCTAGTTTATTTTAGTATGATGGGTGATTTGAGTGCTTATTTATGTTGGTTATTTTCATCACTTTTGGCCATACTTATGTATATATTTGTCGTGTTATTGCTACAAGTTAGACATATACATATTGCACTCGTCTTTCTAACTCATTTTTGTAGCAAATTACCATAGCTCGATCCCTTGGTGCCCCAAGCTAGGGGAGTATTTGATTCGAGGTTTTAGCTATACATATAATATATATGTAATATATATATAACTAAATATTTATTAATAAGAGGGTAAGTATTCCGTAAGGCTTTTAAAAAGAATATTACTTTTACCCAAAGTAAAATCCCAAAAAACCTTCCCGGGTCGTTTTCTGACGAGGTGTGAATTGAGAATCGAGAATCGGTTTGTGGGACAATGCTTGAATAATCACAAATTTGGTTTGGTTTTCTAATTCTACGGGAAAAAGCAATTAAAGGGCAAGCTAAACTAAAAACGAAAGCAATTACGAATTTAAAAACGTTAACGGGAACGTAAAAACGCGACCTAAAACCACAATCATCAAATTTTAGCCCTACAAATGCAAATTTAATTTTTTAACAGTCCTAAATGATAAAAGAAAATTTTAGAAAAAAGAACTATATTTTTTTGATTTTTATTTTATTTAATATGAATTAAAAACAGTTTTAATAGAAAAAATTAATTAAAAATATTAAACTAATTTGGAAAATTATGAAAAATTCAGGAAAAGTAATTTGAATAATGCTAAATCTAGGAAAAATAAAATGGAGAAAACAGCTTATTGAAATAAGCCAGAAATAAGCTAAAATGGCCTGTTAGGCTTAATGAGCTAAAATGAGTATAAATAAAAAGTAATGTGGAGTTATAACTGAAAAAGACCCCAGGGCAGTTGGTGTTGTGGTGTGTGCTAAGGTGTTGGTGTGTGAAGGGAGAGGTCACAGGTTCGAGTCCTGTGACCATCTCTTTTTGCAAAACAATTTTTTTTTCTTTTTAAGACAATTAAAGAATAAGCAAAAATAAGCAATATTAATGAAGGGACTTAATTCTAAAACTCAACAATAAGCTAGGAAAAAGCTCTTGAAAACCACAGATTACAACTTAAGACTAAAAGGAAACTAAACTAAACTTATTTTGGCTTTTTGGACTCAATAAGCAAGTAGAAGACAAATAAGCTAAAAACAGACCTAACACTAAACTTAATAAGCACATATGACTGGAAATAAGCAAAGCAAATAAGCTGAATAAGCAGAAAAATCATTAAAACAGTTAACTCAAAAAGAGATAAAAAGGACTCAAACTACTACTTTTAAGCTAATTTTAAAGGACTATTAAGCATTAAGAATAAGCTGAAAATTGAAAACAGATTTAGAAATAGACCCAAATAACAAGAATAAGCTAGAAGTAAGCAAATTGGATAGTCAAATAAGCTAGAGAAGGACTTATGAAATAGGCAGTTACCCTACTTTTGTTTTTGGCTTTTTTAGCATAATAAGACTCTATGACACTTAAAATTATGACTGTAAAACTAATTTGACAACCTAAAAAAAAAACTTAAACTGATTAAGCACAGACTGTAATAAGCTAAATTAAGCTAAATTCAACCAAAGTAAAGCTAGAATTAAACCATAATTAACTCTGCAATTCAAGACTTTTTAAAAACAAACTATTAACTAGCATACTTAACTGATTTGATCTAAAATGACTGAAAAGGCTTTACTGAATCTAAGCTTCAAAAACTTAAGTGCAAAGATTCAATTAAGACACATTATGAGTACACCACCCATTCCTTAAACATAACTTAAGCAAATAAGCACTTAGAACACTTTTGAAAATGACAGATTTTAGGTTTAAATAAAACAACTAGAAAACTTAACCATACTTAATCAAAACTTATTAAAACTACTAATAAAACTTGTTTGGAGCTTATGAAATCTGAATTAAACACCTAAAACAGTTTACACCATTTTTGACCCATTTTGAACTCTTACCTCAAACACCCCTTTAAATATTAAAATTTCTATTTTAAGCTAAATTGTACCAAATTAAGCTCTAAAATACTAAAACAGATTAAGCATTATGACTTTTAAAGACAAAATAGCAAAAACTAAGGAAAATTCAGCACTAAATGATAAGCTATACTAATAAGCTAGGTAAACTAAAAATAGGCAGTTTTAATGAAAATTCAAACCAAACTGATTCTGATGATGAATACTAGAAATATAAGACATATTAAGCTAGATTAAGCTCAATTAAGCAGCAGGAATAAGCAGTTTGATAAGCTGACATGAAAATAAGCTAAGTAGTGAAGTAAAAGAAAAGTACCTTGTCCTGTGCTCAAACAAGGACATATAAGTGCTCTTAGAGCTTGTCTACAAGCTTCTACAAACCCATAAGCCCTTCCATTATAGGCTTATCATCCATAAGCTAAAATCAGAATTCTTGATTCCAATGACCTAGAAAACTCACAAAAGCTATTGGAAAAGCTTATATGAGTAAAACAGGTTCTAAAAGCTTATAGAAATGACTTGTAAACATAAATAAGCTTAAATGCATAAAGATTGAAAGAGCCAGATTTGTATAAACACAAAAACTAAAATTTTCATTAACTTAAAAAAAAGATTACAAGGCTTGAAAATTTAAAAATACAATAAGTAAAGACAAATAAGCTTTAAAAATTTTAAAGACAAGACTACACTACTCCTAAACTATTTCTACTCCTAGATACTCCTACATAGAGGATTCTAATCTATATATATAAAAAAACTAAGGGCACAGGGTGGGCTTCTTGTGCTTGTTGTGTGAGAGGGTCGAAGCCTTTCATCTCGTCCATCCATTCAATATTTTTCTCCAAGTAAACTCATCTTAGCCCATGAATTTGGTTCGATGTTTATCATCCAATCAGTCTTCGAGGGATTGCCAACATGGATTGTCCTCTTCTGGGGGTGGGGTTCAGAGGGGCGTGATTGTTTCTTGTCTAGTTGCAGAGAAAAAAAGGGAAAGAGATAGGTGAACAGCGACAGCTGGATTTGGCGGGTAAATGGGTGAATTTGTTTTGGGGATAACGGGAGTTATGATATTATAGTTTGGGACTAACGGTGCAAAGTCTAGGGACTAACTTTGTTAGTCCCAAAGGACTAATGGTGAAAATCAGGTTAAAGGGTTTATAGTTTAGGGTTAACGGGCTTATGTTTGGTTTTGGGCCGGGTAAGATTTAAATTGGACTTTGGGCCTTTAACTTAATATTTAATATGTAATGGGCTGACCCGACCCATTAGATGGGTACGGGTTGGCCCATTTAATATTTCTTCGATATCGGCTTCGTTTTTGACTTTGACTTGGTTGACTTTTTGACTTTTCACGCTCTTTTCCATTCCCGTGCTTGGTTTTGTCGTTTTGGCTTCATTTTTGTCCTTTTCTTAGATATCCGTTACCTGCACAATACAAATGCAAAACACACAAATACAATGTATTTTTGGTATGTTTTTAGTCATTTAAGCACGTTTTCCTAGGTAAATGGTATGTGTGATTAAACACATACCAGTATTCATCAAGGGGGAGCTTTAGCATCGTCGACTTCTTTCTCTTCTCTACTCGACGATCAACCTTTTTTATTCGACAAAAAAAGGACAAATGGATTAAAACTCATTAATAACTTATAAATTTTATTTTTATGTAAAATAAGTTTATATTTTGTCATCATCAAAAAAGGGGAGATTGTTAATACAAATAATGTCTAAAAACGTTATTTATATTTTTTGACCTCTATACGTTTTCAAGATGACAAAATGTAAAAACATTCTACGATAAAAATAAACGTATACATGTTATTAGTCGTAAACTTCCATTTTGACGTAAATCACTTAAGGTATGTATAAACAAATCATTAAACATGATTAGTGATCGAAAATAATCTTTTTATCTTAAACATTACATTTTTACAAATGTAATATAACATTTTTATGAAAGTAAAAATATACAAAATATTTTTTAAATTAAAGAAATGTTTTAATAAATTATTTAAAATTCAAATCTGATTTTCCCCCCAAAACAAAAGGTTCTGAACCAGATAATAACTTTCCCACAAAAAGACAAAAATGAGAGTGTCTACCTAGGGGCGGCCCCCTGATAGGTAGAACGGCCCCCAGATATATCTGGGACCGCCGAGACCGCCCCCAGTGGACGTTACTCCTTCTTGCCTATAAATACTACACTATTTCATGGCAGATCTCAGACCTCTTAGCATACAGTTTTCAGATTTCTTTCTCTCTCTAAAACCTCCTACCTCTCTCTAAAATCTTTGATTACTAACTTGCGTAATCTTGTTTTAAGTGATCCAATCTTCTCCTCCTCCTTCTTATATCAAGTGCACGAGAAGAACACTCGTATTCGCCAAGAAATGAAGTGTTATAGATTAGTGATATTCTTCAAAAGATCTTGATCTTTGGCATTTTATTACTGAGGGTGATTTTCTACCTATTTAAAACAATCTGGAAACCAAATTAGATGAGGTTGTCCATTTTAAAAAACAAAATGATGATCTTAAAAAGAGACTTGCGAAAAATAACGATCTAGCTATGATTAAGACTCGACAATTAGCTTAGTGTCGGAAATTAGGATAAGCGACGTGTAACAGTTTTCTTCGCTAAAGGGAGGCTTGTTTGACATAGTGAAATTCCGTGTCCGGATTACTCGGGGAGTGGAGTAGGCGAAGAAGAGTCTTTGTAGCAGAACCACTTTATTTTCGAGTTTGTGGTTTGATTGTTCATATCCTTATCTGTTACCTTCTTTTTATATCCTCGGTGTTTTTTGTTATATAATGATTGTATGTATGTAGTTAGGTTAACATTGGGTGTCACATATTATTGATTGATATCACATTACTTTTCGGGGGGGGAATCATAACAGTTTATAAACAAGTTTTAAACGGTAATTAAGGGTAAAACTATTCAAACCCACTCCCTATTAGTTTTCACAATTGGTATAGAAGTCGAGGTCAATCCAAGATTTTAAAAATATATTGTATTTTAAAAGCTTGGAATCGTCTTATGGATTCCGAAAACTTTCTAGAAGGGCAATATATGCAAAGACCACCACTTTTCAAAAGCGATAGTTTTATATATTGAAAAAATAGATTCGAAACGTATGTGAAATCAAAAGATCTTGATCTTTGGCATGTTATTACTGAAGGTGATTTTCCACCTATTCAAAACAATCTGGAAACCAAATTAGATGAGGTTGTCCCTTTTGAAAAACAAAACGATGAACTTAAAAAGAGAATTGCGAATAATAATGAAGCTAAAATGGTTATTTACAATGTCTTGCCTAGGAAAGAGTACAAAAGAATTTTCATGTGTAATATGGAAAAATAAATTTGGAAAACCTTGATAATCACCCATCAAGGTAATAGTCAAGTCAAAGATAACAAGATTGACTTTTTGGTACAACAATATGAACAATTCGTTATTTCCGAAGACGAATCAATAGATAGTGTTTTTGCTAGATTTAATACTATTATTACTAGTTTAAAAGCTCTTGATGAAGGTTACTCTAGCAAGAACTACGTTAGGAAGTTTCTTAAGGCTCTACATCCTAAATGGAGAGCAAAAGTCACGACAATCAAAGAGTCGAAAGACTTGAAATCACTATCACTTGATGAACTCATCGAGAACCTAAAAGTTCACGAGATGATCATCAAGAAAGATTCCGAAATAGTCAAAGCTAAAGGAGAAAGGAAATCCCTTACTTTAAAGGCTAAAAAGAAATCTAGTGATGGAGAAAGTTTGACTTCCGGAAGTGAAGATGAAGAGTACCCCATGGCGGTTAGAGACTTCAAGAAGTTCTTCAAGATAAGAGGTAGGTTCGTGAGACAACCACGGAATGACAAAAAGACATTCCAAAGAAGCCGAGACGACAAGAACAACAAAAGTGATAGGAAATGTTTTAGATGCAGAGACACGAATCATCTTATCGGAGAATGTCCGAAACCATCGAGAGACAAGAACCAAAAAGCATTCGTCGGAGGTTTTTGGAGCCATAGCAGTGAGGAAGATGATGAAAAGGCTAAAGACGAAACGTGTCTCATGGCTCATGCATCTAGCGAGGTAGATTCCGAATCCTCTAACTTTATTGATGAAAACTCATCAATAGATGATATCATTTTAGATAGTGAATATAACAAGTTGTGTAAGATGAGCCTAAAAATAATCACTAAGAATAAACATTTAAAAGCTATTAGAAATAGTTTGGAAAATAAGATTAGTGAGCTAAAAGAAAAGTTGTCTAGACTCGAGAGAAACAAGGAAATTGATCTTGAATGTACAACGTGTCAAACACTTAAATTTGACAACAAAAAACTCAAAGAGGAAGCTTTCAAGCTAACTCAACTTCAAAAGAGTACACACTCACTAAATGAAATGTTAAGTATTCAAAAACCCTCCAGAGATAAATCGGGTCTTGGGTTTAACTCATTTGAAGCATCAAAAAGCGAGATTAAGAAATCAGAATTTGTGAAATCTAAAAATGAAACGCCCTCTGGTGGCGGTCCCCTGATTTCTGATGGCGCCCCCCTTAAAGTTAAAACGGCCTCCAAAGCAAATCAGGGACCGCCAGTCTGTTCATCAGAAAAAGAAAAATCTGCCTCTTTTCAGAAATCTATTTTGGGTCCTAGACCAAAACATATAATGGTAATAACGTTAATTCCCGTTGCTAGTAATGATGAAGTTAAATGGTTTTATAAACCCTCTCTAAAACCTGGAGTTGGATTTTTCAAACCGAACTTTAGATTAAAAACTCCACCTCATAGGAGAACTAATAATTCTTATCCTCGATCTAGAACACCGCAACCAAAAAGAAACCTTGGATGACAAAATCGTCCAAATGGATTTCCCGTAACTTGGAATAACTTCCAACCTCAAAGTTACATTCCATGGGGAATGTGTCCTCCGTTTCAACATCCCAACCAAATGCAACAAATGCAAGGGATGTTTAATGCTAACAACTTTTGACCCATGAGATATTGTGGACCAAATGTTTGAGTTATTGTGTTATATAAATAGATATGCCTTGGGATCGAATTGAAGCCCGACGAGTGGATAAAAGACAGCGGATGCTTTAAACACATGACGGGAAACCAAAAGCTCTTCTCAACTTACAAGGCATACAATGAAGGTAATGTCGTTTTTGGTAGTAATCTTTACGGTAACATCATTGGCAAAGGTACGATCTCTAATGACTCTCATAATATATAAAATGTAGAGCATGTAGATAATTTAATATTTAACTTGCTAAGTGTAGGTCAAATATGTGATAATAAATGTAAAGTAATATTTTCTGAACATGATAGCGAAATTACTAAGGATGGAAAAGTCATAGGTAGAGGTATTAGGAAAAGCGGCTTGTATGTGATGAAATTAGGAAAGAAGTGGAAAGACAAAATTTATCTTACAACGATTGTAGAAAATTCCACTTTGTGACATTCGATGAAAATCGAAGAATCACTCAATGTGACATTCGATGAAACTCCTCCACCATCTAAAACATCACCTTTGGTGGATGATGACTTAGATGAACAAGAAGCAATTAAGGTTACCGAAAGGAAAAGCTTAGAAAATGACATTGAGGATGAAACTTTAGAAGTTGACAAAATTGTCAACATTAAGGAATCTAAGAACCATCCATTAGACAACATCATAGTAAACCTTAATCAAAGAACTCTTAGGTCTCAAGCCCAAACCAAAGCAACTTTTTTTGTTTTATATCAACTATAAAACCTAAGAATGTGAATGAAGCCCTAAAGGATAAGTTGGATTGTTGCAATGCAAGAAGAATTAAACCAATTCATTGCAAATGATGTTTGAGAGTTAGTACCACACCCTAAGAGTACGACAATTATAGGAACTAAGTGGGTGTATAGAAATAAGTTATACGAGAATGGTTTCATATCTCAGAATAAGGCTAGGTTAGTAGCTCAAGGTTATAATCAACAAGAGGGAATTGATTATGATGAAACTTATGCTCATGTAGCTAGATTAGAATCAATTAAATTCAAAACCAACTAGGTTGTTCAATAGTGTCAATTAGGATGGAACATGGTAGGGAATTTGATAATGAAGTTCAATTTAGAGAGTTTTGTAATGCCAACGGTATTACACATAACTTCTCGGCTCGACGCACTCCACAATCAAATGGCGTGGTAGAAAGGAAAGATAGGACATTACAAGAAATGAGTATAACAATGCTGAATGAACAATCGTTACCATAAAAATTTTGGTGTAACGTCGTAGACACTTCAACCTACATCACATCTTAGGAAAAACACCTTATGAACTCTTGAGAGGTTGGAAACCTACTCTTGATTACTTCAAAGTATTTGGAAGTAAATGTTTCATTCTAAACACCAAAGACTAGCTCACCAAGTTTGACCCAAAGTCATACGAATGTGTTTTCCTAAGTTACTCCCAAAATAGCAAAGCCTATATCATCCTAAATAAACACACCATGAAAATTGAAGAATCACTCAATGTGACATTCGATGAAACTCCTCCACCATATAAAACATCACCCTTGGTGGATGATGACTTAGATGAACAAGAAGCAATTAAGGTTACCGAAAGGAAAAACTTAGAAAATGACATTGAGGATGAAACTTTAGAAGTTGACGAAATTGTCAACATTAAGGAATCTAAGAACCATACATTAGACAACGTCATAGGAAACCTTAATCAAAGAACTCTTAGGTCTCAAGCCCAAACCAAAGCAACTTTTTTTGTTTTATATCAACTATAAAACCTAAGAATGCGAATGAAGCCCTAAAGGATAAGTTGGATTGTTGCAATGCAAGAAGAATTAAACCAATTCATTGCAAATGATGTTTGGGAGTTAGTACCACACCCTAAGAGTATGACAATTATAGGAACTAAGTGGGTGTATAGAAATAAGTTAGACGAGAACGGTATCGTATCTCAGAATAAGGCTAGGTTAGTAGCTCAAGGTTATAATCAACAAGAGGGAATTGACTATGATGAAACTTATGCTCATGTAGCTACATTAGAGTCCATTAGGATTTTATTAGCCTATGCTTGTGCCTTAGATTTTAAATTATTTCAAATGGACGTAAAAAGTGCATTCCTAAATGGTTTTATCAATGAGGAGGTATACGTGGCACAACCTCCATGATTCATTGATTTTGAAAAACCAAATCATGTTTATAGACTCAAGAAAGCTTTGTATGGTCTTAAACAAGCTCCTAAAGCTTGGTATGATAGATTAAAAGCTTTTCTTATTAAACATGAGTACAACATGGGAATGGTAGATAACACACTTTTTATAAAGAAGAAAAGTTCAAATCTCATCATTGTTTAAATATATGTCGACGACATTATATTCGATTTAACTTATCAAGAGTTGTGTGATGACTTCGCCAAAATCATGCACGATGAGTTTGAGATAAGCATGATGGGTGAACTAAACTTCTTCCTATGATACAAATAAAACAAATGGAAGATGGCATCTTCTTTAATCAATCTAAATATATTAAAGAAATGCTTAACAAATTTGGCTTAGAAGATTCTAAACCAATGAAAACACCCATGTCCTCGGGTACAAAACTCACGAAAAATGAAGAGTGTGAGTCCGTAGATAGTACAAAGTATCAAGGCATGATAGGTAGTTTATTATACCTAACGGCAAGTAGGCCCGATATCATGTTTAGTGTCTTCCTTTGTGCACGCTTCCAAGAGGATCCCAAAACCTCTCATCTTAAAGTGGTTAAGCGTATCTTCCGATACATTAAAGGCACTACACCCTTAGGATTATGGTATCCTAAGGGGACTGGCATAGAAACCGTAGTATATGCTAAATCTGATCATGTGGGAGATTATGTGGACCGAAAAAGCACTAACGGTATTTGTACGTTCGTAGGATGTTGTCTAACATCGTGGTTCTTGAAGAAACAAACCGCTCTTGCTATATCCACGACCGAATCCGAATACGTAAGCGCCGGAAAGGCATGTCAAAAAGCACTATGGATGAAACAAGCTATTATCGACTACAACATTCGACTCGATGACGTTCCGATCAAGTGCGACAACAAAGGCGCGATTGACCTAAGCAAAAACCCGATGCAACACTCGCGGACGAAACATATCGAAATTCATGACCATTTCCTTTGGGACAATGTCCAAAAAGAATACATTTCCATCGAAAAAGTATCGTCTGAAGATAACATCGTCGGCATTCTCACTAAACCCCGTAAGCGCGAATCGTTCAATTATCTTCATCTTGGTTTAAGAATGATGGAACGCATTCTGTAAATCGGTCTCTTCTTTTCTTCTAAGTCTCAATTCTAGTCTATGTTCTATTCCGTTCTGTGACAACTTAATTACTTCATCCAGAGTATTTTAAGCATTTTTAATTAGCGAAATACAAATTAAAATGTCACTCCTTTCGAAAATATCATCAAAAATCTTGTCTAAAACCATCTGCTGGTGGCGGCCCCCATAAATTAGGCGACCCCCCATATATTTATGGGACCGCCAGCAAGACGACAATCATATGTCTTACCATTTTCTTCTTACACAAAAACAAACACTCTCCTTCTTCCACCTACCTGCGACTGACGAAGAACAAACCACCAAACCTTAAAATCCACCATTAAAACTCAAACTGAAGAAGAAATTAACATCAAATATCATCCATAATATCATAATCATTACAAATTGTAAGTGATCTCATCATTTTTCTAGTGTTATTATGCAATTAAGACTAGAATAACACAATGTATTACTATTATGCTTCTCATAGACGTAGGATTTTCATAATTAAGTGTGCTTGAATTTTTTTCTTCATGAACAAAACCCTAATTTATTTCTCAAACCAGGGATCCATGGTTGATGCTTGTCATAACCGTTATCATAACTGTTATTAGTCTGCACATCATCTCCTTTAGAGTTTGAGGTATTGATTCTATATAGTTAAAAAATTAGAATGTTAACCCTGTAAGCTAATGAAAATAAGTTTGATTTATTTGGGTGACTATACTTTATTACTGCAGTTGAATGATCTTGTGCACGATGAAGGTAATAAAGTTTAACTGGATAGAGAATTATTCCTAGAAGATGCTTTTTTGATCTTCCTTCTGTAAGCTATTTAGATCTTGCTTACACTGTGTAATATATTTGTGCGTTAGAAATTGTAATCATATCTAATGGTGAAACTCGCTATTATATAATTTATAGGTTGAAAATGATGAATCCAAAGACGAAATGCCGTACGACGGGATGCCCAAAACTGAATTCTGAAAATTCATAAGGCTAAAAAAGAATGGTAAGCTGAGAATTATATTCTTGCCAACTACTTAAAGTTTGTTTTGATAGAAAATGCAAATTGTGTAGGTTAGGTTATGGGTCAAACCGGTTCAAGTTGACTTTTTTACATATTAAAACTGGTTGGTTTGGTTTAACCTGAAACATATACTTTCCAGTGATATAAATTACCAGTATACAATTAGTGTATCAAATCTGATTAAAAAAGTTTTAATTTTTTTTCATTACTAAATGTAAAATAGAACCAGTTGCTTCTGTTGGATCTTTTGGCGTCATATGTGAGTTCCTTATCTCATGTGCTGCAAAGACAGGGAAATTTAGTGGAAGTGATATTACCAAAGTAACTATTCAAGTTTCTTTTTTATCTTATCCCCAATTTAAGTGAATATTATCCCCAATTTAAGTGAATTTCAGATATATGACATTTAAATGAAATGAATAACAGGTATGCAAGCCTAAATCTTGAAAAAGTTAACTCTTTGCGAGAAACTAAGGCGGAATTTGTTTCACATTTTAATGGTCCTGCACAGGAACAGGATCTGGACAGGGTGAATCTCTCTATCCTTGACTATGTATACGGGTTACTATTATTACAGTGTTGTCAATGGCATAAGGGTTACTTCTATACAGTCTCTTTACTAATCATCGTTCTTCAACAAGGAGAAAATTTATGGCTACCCAAATGACTTCTAACGGTTAGTAAATAGGATTAATGCAAATAGTTTCCTCATCATTTAGATGATAATATCTCATTTTATATTGTTATAGTTGTTTATTTTCTGTTCGCTTGATTCTCATAGATTCTCCTATTTTTCTCATGCGTCACTGGATTATATACTAAAATCAAGAAAACAACTTGATGTGTTACATATACATAACTGAGAAACTTCAATCATTGTGTCACTCTTTTGGGAGGTTTTTGCTAATCAGGTAAATATCGTAACAAATTTCCATTAGTTCTTATAGTGAACTTTGTTATTAGTAGTTTAAATATACAGGGACTTGCTGCAACTAGAATAATGTTGACATGGCAGACCCTTAATTCTCAGGTACAGTTTTGCCATTTTTATTATGCAATGCGAGCTAAGTTCTATAATTGATTATACTTTTATGCCTTTGTAGTGTCTTGAGCCACCTGATAAGTTAGCACTGTGTGGACTAGATCCTGCTAAACTGTACTGCCATGATCGCATGCAAGAAAATAATAAGCCACATCTTGTAAACATAAAAAGGTGGAACTTTTTTCAGTTAGGTTTTGTCTCTTAATTATCTAGCTATATCACCGATTAGTTCCATAATGTATATGTTCTGTAGGCTAGAGTTGTTTATTCAAATAAAGTCGTTGTAATGTCATCTATATTCCAAAGACCAAATAATGAGTACTCTCAACCATGGATTGGAACTTGCCTTAGATACTCACAAGTAAGCAGTTTTTGTTTTGTCCTAAACCCATTTGCACTTCAAATTTTCAATGTAATAGTATAATTGTTAGCGATAATACATGAGGGTGCTGGCTATTCCAGGAAGAAGGTGGTGATATCTCCTTTTGGATATGATGACTCAGTTTGGGATCCTTCATGGGACAAGTTTCTTCCTCAGTTCTATAGTACAAATGATATGAGGGGACAATCTATTGCCAAAGTTTCGTTCAACGTGTATTTTAGATGCATAGAACCAGGGACGGAGCTGTGTTATAGCAAGGGTTGGCCAAGGCCCACCCAAAAAAGATCTTAGTTACCAATGTCATACACATATATACTTAATTTGTGACATATTTAATATGTTTCGTTTGCTTTTGGTCCATCCAAAAATTAAAAGAATACCGATCTATTCTCATCCAACTTGACATTAACGGTTAATTATTTCATATGATGGAAAACAAAAATCGCAAATATTTTAATGTTTTTTTCTTTACTATAAGATAAGTGTTTTAGACTCTTTTATATTTTCTACATCTCGAGCACATTGTAAACTCGGATTAATTTTCTTTAACTTTCAAGAATTATTATGGTGAGGAGATTGACTCATTGAATCCAACGAGTTAGAATCTCTTAAGAGGCAACTTATTTGTAAGTCTTATAATATTTCGGGTGTGTGGAAAAATGGTTAAGATGATGCTTGGGATTTTCTGTTAAAGATGGTTGTCGACTTCTTAAATATGTAGTTTTTACTATAAAGTTTGAAGATTTTTTATTGTGTTAAAGATGGTAAATACACAACATATACTTTGTTCTTGCGGATAATTTATTAACTTTTATTTTCTCTTATCATATGAACATTTATTTCTTGTATGTTGTTAATGCATTCAATAAATAATTTTATATATAATTGATTTACCTTTACTTAAATTTTAGTAAAAGACATTCATAAAACAAACCCGTCCATCGGGAGGTGATAAGTGTTAAATTGTATATATAAATTACCCGGGATTTTGCCAATAAAAGCCAAGAAAACATGCCAAAAGATAGAAATATGTGTGCTTTTGTGTCTTAA
>BQNB010146598.1:2998-13349 GCA_026074375.1 Tanacetum coccineum
CGAACTTCAATGACCACAATAAACCTATGGCTTTGATACCACTTATTGAAAAATAAGTCCAACAAACCTTAAAAGCTAGTGCGGAATATAGACTAAGAGAAAACACACACGTGACCCCAAACGTTACATTGGATTAATTAACAAATGAGCAAAGAAGAATGTACAAACTACCATCCCCCCTCATCTTTATTTATAGAGATGAGGGGGTACAATCCATGTGGAATACAAATTCCATATGACGGTTACATGCTTGGCTTGCAAGCCAAGCAACTAGTTTTCTAATCTAAGTACAATTCTAAACTCTTTTTAAACTAAATACAATCCGACCCCTTATTATTGTCTAAGTCATATTTAACCCTCCTAAGTATTACTACTAACATATAACAATAGCATTGTAGTAATATTAGGAGTAAATTTAAACATAGGTTAGGGGGTTAAGTGTACATTGTAATTTAGATTAGGAATAAACTATAACTATGATTATTTAATCTTGCCTTGCAAGGCAAGGAGTTTCCTATTCAAATTAGGAAAGTATTCTACCCCCTCATCCGTATAAATAGAGATGAGGGGGGATGCTAGTTATTCATTCTTCTTCCTCAAATTGTAAGCTTTATTAGGGATTTAATAAAGGGGTGTTTGAGGGTATACCGTGTGCATATATTTATCGGTTCTTTGTAGTCTCTCGTGTACGCTACTTGTGCTCGATACAACTCGTGATCTAGCGTTCCGCGATCAAACTTCGGGTTTGTTATCGTAATTGTACAACAAGTGGTATCAGAGCCAGGTTCGCGGGTTCTCTGGTTAACTAGGATCGATCAAGAAGATGTCTTTGTTGTTTGGTTTTTCTGGAAGGAAGAAAATGAGGTCTAAGGAAGCTAAACTCGGGAATCTACTAAAGTACAAGGCCTGGTTAACAAGGCGGTCCCCGGTTCAAGGTTCCAGCATTGAATGAAGATGTTGAGTATCGTTAATGCCTAAGTATTACTCCTAAGGTGGAAATTGTTATATGTTAGTAGTAATACTTAGGAAGGTGAAATATGACTTACACAATAATAAGGGGTCAGATTGTATTTAGTTTAAAAAGAGTTTAGGATTGTACTTATATTAGAAAACTAGTTGCTTGGCTTGCAAGCCAAGCATGTAATCGTCATATGGAATTTGTATTCCATATGGATTGTGCCCCTTCATCTCTATAAATAGAGATGGGTGGGGATGGTAGTTTGTATATTCTTCTTTGTTCATTTGTTAATTAATACAATGTAACATTTAGGGTCACGTGTGTGTTTTCTCTGAGTTTATATTCCGCACTAGCTTTTAAGGTTTGTTGGACTTATTTTTTAACAGAAGACTTATAGAACTAATGTTTATACTGTTTGATTCATAGCTGGACTATTAAACAAAGAGGGGAAGAGAATAACAGATGCATCAGGCAACCCGGCAGATCCTTTACAGTTTGGGTCGGGTCATTTCAGGCCAGAAAAGGCAGTTGATCCTGGACTTGTTTACGATGCTTCCTACAATGATTATCTTATGTTTCTTTGCAGTCATGTTGATGTAAATTCAAACCCAACTTTCAAATGCCCAAAGACTACACCCTCAATGCAAAATCTAAACTACCCATCATTTAGTTTCCCAAAACTAACTGGCAAAGTAGCTGTTAAAAGAACGGTCACAAATGTTGGTGGCAAAGGGAGCGTTTACTTTGCTAGTGTAGAACTGCCTATGGGAATTTCTATCAAGGTATATCTGCATATATTGCACTTTAATCAAGTAGGCGAGAAAAAGGACTTTGAGTTAATAGTGGAAGCATAAGAGAGAGTGAAGAAAGGCATATACTCATTTGGGTGGCTCACTTGGAGTGACGGCGTACACATTGTTCACTGTCTTATTGCAGTATCTTTGGTTTAGTGATCAGTTAGAAAGATAACATGTATCAGTTAGAATATTCTTGGAAAACACAAGAACATAAATACAAATAATGAAAGAGTGAAACATACGCATGAATACAAAATCAACAAGTTACAATTTATGTTTTCAAGCAAAGTTATCAAATCAACGAGTTACTTTATATGTTGAAATTAGGCTTAAATAGCAGTGCCTGAAGACAGCTAATCAAATCTTTCTAATTGTTGAAACTTTGATATTAACAAGCTGATTTATCTCAAATAATACAAGTGCTGCTAGCCACACATAGATATGTTTCAAGTACCCTAATTTTTTCAGGACCAAAGAAAGTCACTACCGCAACATTTATGTGAAAGTCCATTGAATTGATATCAACTTTGTAATTATTACTTAAGACTTTTAATTAACAGAGATATGAAAGTGAAAGTTCACATAAAATAGTAATGACTCATATGTACTATGGCATTAAGTTTTTAACAAAGGCTGATTATCACAGCATCATGTCATTCATTCCTCTTTTATTTTCGGCTCAAACTGAAACACATAGAATCCCTATTATCTTTATATATAACTAGTTTCAAGGCCTATCCGACATATCTACTGTGTCAAGTATCCTCGTCATCTTCAGAATCATAAACGTATTTGATGTTCGATGGAACAATGTAACCTTTAGCTTCTAAAGTGGAGACAATCTACAAAAAAGAAAAAATAATGAGTAACTTGCAATCAAATATCCCGTGAAAACAAAAGATATGCCCAGAAGAAATTTATAAAAAGAGAGAGAGAGAAGACAGTATAAACTCCAAGGAATGCGAAGTAAAGAAATCAATGACCAACAACACGAATCTACATATATAATTATATACTTCTGTATATAGAAAGGAATTATGAGGTGTTGGATTATGGTAGTTGGATACGCACCTATACGACTAGAAATGTGTGAGCCTATTGGGGGCACACACGTTAAACACTTAGAGTGCGTTTTAACTTCACGCAAGCTTCTATTTGTAAACCAAAGAACGAGAAAACAACTAGACATAAATCATAATAGTTGTCCTAATAAAGGCCGGCTGTAATAAGGATTTAAGAGGGTGTCTAGGTTCGTTTTTGAGATAAGGGAAAAGAATATAGAGTTGTGATAAAGATGGAATTATTGTTTCCTATTCTTATCATGATTAGGGCTTGGAGGCTATAAATACCTCCTCATCCTAAGTCATTTGTACGAGATAAGCTTTTCCCTCCTCCTTTAAAATTCAGCCGAACACTCAAACCCAAATAGGGCTTCTTTGATTTTCGGTTGACCTTAAAACCTTTTGTCTATTTTCGGTGATCCCTATTAAGGGATTTTCGAGTGTGATTTGATCCCATTGATTATATAGCATGTTTACATTCTTGGTTTACTAGTTCTCAAGGCATGACAACTATTAGAAACATCTAGGGTTTCACTTGGTTGATTTTTGGTTTGATTTAGTGAATTTTGGTTGAATCGATTTTGATTAAAACCCTAGATCCACTTCTGATTTTTGGTTTAGGTTTAAGGCTTGGATTTGGGATGTGATTCAGGTGGTATTTATATTACAATTGTTGTTTGGGATACACGTGAGTTTTGACTAAAGCAATCCGGAGCCGCATTTCGTTAGATGTTTTTGTGTGAGCATTCCATAAGAGGTGGAAATTTATCCACTAGTTTTGAAGGCATTCTCTAGGTCTTGTTTTTCATTCATTTGCAGTTGACTTCAAGGGTTAGTTTTCTATATTACCCTTTTGTTTATTTATTGTGTATTAATCATATTCACCATACTTGATCCATATCCGCTGCGTACTCGTGGTTGTTAATGGTTAACAGTTATTTAAATTATAGCAGTGGCATCACGAACCAACTCGTTTGGTGTTTTATGGGTTACACACATATTAAACACGCTAGGGGTGCATGAAATCTTGATTTATTTATTGTTTTAATAGAAAATTATGGCAACTATATGCAATACTTGCCATGAATAATGAATAAACACCTAGAATCAATGCTAATGTTACTTGATAATAAGAAGAATAGACTAAAATTAAAAGTTAATTAAGCTGCCATGTTATTCTATTCTTGATTTATCTCGGCCTTAAGACTCGCGCAATCATGCTATATGATGGATGTGGCGATCTAGATACTTTAGCAGAAAACCTAGTGAGAGTCTTTTGGTTCTCCAATTAGAGAAGACTCTTTTGTAACTCGAGATTGAATATTTCTGACTTTTAATATAAGAGTCTGTCTTCACATCTACTCCCATTTTATGTCTGTTTTAATTGCTTATATGTCATATGCCATGTGATGCTCAATATTTGCAAAAAAACTTTATGAAACTCTAAAACAGGCTAAATCCTTATAGAGAAACTTAGATTGAACATGTCTAATATTACACACATATGCATACTCCATGTGACCAGTTATGCGTTTATTTTTGCGAATCGAGGGTTTTTTGGAAACAAATTAAATACTGACATATAACCTATGAAATTGTGAATTTCGATTGAGTAATTTTAATTTTTATGTGGGCAATATGGTGTTGAATTGATCTTTAATCTTCTCCCGCCCCACTACATGATTCGGCATATGAGGGAATTATTGGAATTACTTGTGTCTACGAACGCATGTAGGAGTACAATATAGGGTTTGATCAATTTGTAATTCCACTATATTGGCAACTATAAAACTAATGTTAACAAAAAGGGTTTCTTAACATATAATAGCATCATTAGTCAATTGGAAGTACGGCTCACCCATTATGGACAAACTATAAAAGAAGTTTAAGGCGAGTGTAACTAAGGTTCCCCAAAAGAAGTCAGGTTTTTAATAAGCTTCGCACTGACCCGTTTCTCCGCTTCTTTGTGCATCCAAAATGGAGCTACTAAGAACATTTGACAAAATGATGTCTATATCAAAAAGGTTAACAAAATGTTTTCTTAACTTTGTGCTACACGTTGTTTTGCAAGCTTCTTGTACACGATTTTGTCACATTTATGTGTATACCCATATGTGAAATTTTAAGTCTATGCCAGCCAAAACTAGAACACGTGCATTTGGATTGTCTTCTCTGGTCAGACCTCAAGGCCCTTCCAACCCATGGCGAATTTTTCCATTGGTCAGACCTTTGTCAATTTTCGCACGTTCTTTTTTAGTAGACTTAAATCGAGTTACATGGTAAGACCTCGGACCCGAGGCATAAGATGAGACCAAATATGCTTTTGACATTACTATAAGAGTTACTAATGTCATTAGTCTCATAAATCTAAGAGTTGCATCCCATGCAATTAACGCTCATCGCTTACCTCTTTCCCCACTTGTTTACACGTTGGACAACCTCCGCCGTAAAAAGTGGGAGGTCAAGTTGGAATCTTAGTCTTATTAGAATTAATTTGGTATTAATTCTTTTAAGAATTTATTTACAAAAATATTAAATTAAACTTCTATGTTCTGATTAATAGTGTTATTGCAACAAAATTCAAAACCCAAGTATGTTTTCTTAAAAGACATAACATAGTCTCTTTTTCCTGTTAAGAAGTATAGAGACTTACTCCTATCCTCTTCTCATTGTTGACAAGAATAAGAATAGGGTTTACTCATTGAATTTTCCTCAATTATATATAAACTCACTTTCAATCTATCATTACCCTATTCTGATTCTGGAAATCTTTAAAAGATATATTCCTTTGTCGTAACTAGAGAACATTTAGTCTATAGCTACCAAAAAATGACGTATCGTACTGTCACTTATTATGAGTTTAAGCCGCAACGAGTAAAGAAAATTACTAGCAAGTCTTCTAGGTATTTTTCTTGGACTCATTTCATTCCTTATAGTGCTAAACACCCTTGTGGTTAGACAGACAGATTAAGGAGAAAATGCATGCTAAATAATTCAAGTTAATGAATACATGATTGCTAGTCCCCTCCGATCTACATAAGTAAGAACTTCTAGATACTCTAAACAATACTAAGTACATTACTACATGTAGGCATTCTAAGCGTGAGTAGGAAATTAAATAATCGCTATTTGCTTTCACTTGAGATGTAACCACATACAATGTAAGACAAATTTCAGGGGAGCACTGTTTTTTACTACTAAAATGCCATTCATGAGAGATTTCACTTTCAGTGTGATCTACAAGATTATGTTCCTATGTTTAAACCCTTATAGAATACTAGCATGCATTGAAATAATATCATTACTTGCCGAATATTAATGAACCGTAGTTCACGAGAAAATTTGCATTTTTATTTTATAGTAATAACTACTTCGTTGCACTTCCTGGAACGATATCTATAGAATAAAAATCTAACGGTTCCTATTAACATTAGTTTGAAATCTACTTGTAATATCTATGACACTTATCATATTGTTATACAATCGAGCGTTTGGTCGTAATATTGTCAAACATTAAGTAATGTTTGTACTGCATACACCAAGTGGGAAGATATCTTAAGGTTGTGTAAGGAACAAAATAAAACAATAAAGAAAATTGGTTCTCTGACCGCAAGGTAAGATAAGCCTAATAAATCTATACTAGACTTAAACACATCAAATGTTTTCCCAATTACAGTTTAAGTGTCAAAGATAGAATTAAAGGCTACTTCAAAGATTTTGACCACAGTGCTTAGTCAATATAATTATGGTTAAATTATATGATCATAATTATGATGTATGTAATTAACTTGAAATTACTATTGAACTCAATAATTTGCGTTCATGATTACTTTAGTTAGTATAATTATGTTTACTTGTTAAGACGTAATTATAAAGTCCTTGAATTAATCAATGACTTATAACATAAAGTTTGTAGTAACATTGTTATGTCTTCTTGTTAACACATAAACATAAGGTCCTTGAATGATTCAACGACATATAATGTATACTTGACATGTTTCGTTTTCTTCTAAACACATGATCAAAGAATTATTGAACTGTTCTGTCTTCTAGTGAACACATGAACATATAGTTATTGTACTATTCAAAGATATATACGTTATAGCATGCACCTGGTTTTAAAATACTTTGTATTCAATTTGGCTCGACCCAATTGACAAGTATTTGATCTAAAGAGAATTAAGTTATCTAAGGAATTCTGATGGAGTCTCACAATTCTAATACTCATAGAATACCACATGATTATGGTATGTCTAATGCTTTGAAACAAACTATATTCATATTGTTTGATTTCTGATAAGTATAAATGCTCTACCTCAAAAATCTATCAAGGTTAGAAATTTGCATGTGTCATGGATACACTCAATATAGTTCCAACCTAGAAAGGTATTTCAAAGACATCTCTATTTATAGATTAGGGATGAATCCCATTAGGTCTTGATTAAAGTTCTAAAATTTGTTAATATCTTGTGAAGCATATTATTAACAAGCTAGAGAGGAGAACTATAAAATGTATTTTGTATTTCCCAATTAAGAACAATTCATTGTTGCTTAAATACTTAGTATTTAGAGAATTATCTCTACTTACAAAAGTAAGTGGGAGCATCTATAAATCTTAAAGAAAATCAAGAAACAAATAAAAAAACAACAAAACCCTTCCTGAATTCAACTTTTGATGTCATACTAAGGTTAAAACATGAAAATGTCGAACCAAAGTATAATGTAACTCTCATTCATAAATCCGCAAGGATGCCTCATCAATGAAGTGATATTTTAATATCAATGCTGAGGAATATAAGTTAAAGGGTCATAATAAACCTGCTAACAATTAATATAAATTATCACAATTTGAATCTGATAAATATCTTAGAACTATGAATGAAAAGATACAGTCCTTAAAAGACAAATCAATGTTGAGAGCTTGATTGATCTTTCACCAAACAGTAAAATGTAAGGTTAGAATGAGTTTCTTTTGAAGAAAGGCTCATAAGGACAAAATTGTATACATATTAATGCCTGACTGATGACAAGAGTTTTTTAATCTTACTTAAGCAATTGACTATGATTAAATATTTCTTTTCTACACGCATTAATTATATAAAGATAACTAATTGTCATACATGTTCTCTTGAATCTGAAACATGAAAAAATTATGATTCATAACTCTTTCCTTAATGATTACCTTTGCGAGGACGGTGCGTAATCAAGAGGGTTATGAGTCTATATTTGGAAAAGGCAATTAAGTTTTATAACTCTTTTCTTTATGATTACCTTTTGCGAGGACAGTGTGTAATCAAAAGGTTATGAGTTTAAAATAATCTTTATAGAGTATACAAGATAATAGAATCCAAGTGTGGATTGGATCATGCATCTAGGAGCTGAGATCTTAAGTTTAATCACAATATGATTTTTGATTAAATTAAGATAACTCCTGAGTACACCTGACATCAAGTGGGAGCACTATGTTTTTCCTTAAAATTCATATGTTGTGTAACATAGTATCATTCTATCTAAGCTAGATGTTAATCCTTGAGATTGGAATGAAACTTCACTTGGGAATTTAGGGAATAAAACAAACGACTTTGGAATAAATGGTTAATGAAATAAACATATGCGGAAATTAAGTCCAACACAATGCAATACATCATTGAAGCAAGTCTTAAATGATATATTTCACTTGAGATAATTTAATACATGGATGGAGACCTTATGTTTTTAACGAAGGATTCATCATGTATATCTTATATTGTGTATGAGACTGGTTGTTACTTTTGCACAAGAGCAAGATGAGCTAACAACAATAGTATCTAATTGAGAGTGATTTACATGACTGTTAAAAACAAATGTTTACGAATTATATAAGGCATAGTGTTGTTCGTGTACACTGATGCTATAGAATAATCAATTCTAGTTTAAGTATGATTTCATCATTTATGATAAATCTACTAACTAGATATGCTCAGCTAAGAGCATTGTTGCACTACACATTAAAGAATAAGAATACTTTACATTTTAAGAAACTGTAAAGATGACTGTCTGAGATAGGTATGTTGTTGACTTCAAATACCCCATTAAAGGTTCTGTCACATTTCCATACTATGATTCTTGGAATGGTATGAAATATACATACGACACTCATCATATCGTTCAAATTCTTCACAATTTATGAATTTGAAACAAGTATTCGGAAAATTTACTTAGATGACTATTTAGCTATCTTGTAAAGAAGTAGTTGAGAATGTTGGAAACATTGGACTTCAACTTGTTAATTAGTTTCATGCATATCTGTTTTAGTATTTGGATAATTGGGATATAAGACAATTTTTACTTTCTGATGAATGAAGATACGTGGTATTTGTTATTCATAAATATAATAATTGTTATCCTATATTTTCATGTTTAATCCTTAAGTGATTATATCATTCTAAATATGTCCATTGTCGATTAACAGTATGGGAATATTGTTACAAAATACAAATGTAAGTGTTGGTTATATTTTTTGAATATATGGATGGTTCTCGCCAAACTCATATGTTATTCACAAGGGATACATATTGGACAACACAACCTTCGAAAATTACTTTATGGATACGTTGTCATAAGTAAAATTTCAAAATGGTTAGTTAAGTCATCCTTAGACTTGAGAATATAAACAAGTTCTGGTGTGTGTGGATATCACTTTTTAATTCTAAGTCAAACGCTAATCTGAAAATGGTAGTTATAAAGGCTATTATTAGAAGTGATGTGAAGCAACATTCACAACACTTGTATTCAACAAAGAATTTGTTCCTCCACATATGTTTAGTATGAATACCCTTTGGCTCTATCTCCAATTAATCAGATAATTGTGTGGCCGCACCCAAAGGGTAATCCAAGATGATTCTTGATTACATTTGGTATATCTGTATTAAGTTCTATAACGAGAATCTAAGTGGTTAAACTATATGGAATGAGTTAGGATCCATATCCATGGTTTAACGGTATCTGAACAAAGGGATGATTATAGCAAGAGATACATAACCATGCTACTGAGAATGTTTTTGAAACTTGATCTCAGACATTTCTAGTTTTAACAACGAATGTGAGTGTTGCTAGACGTTTTCGTCGTTAGTATATGGGTTGTCTGCTACTCCAACTCCCAAGTGGGAGCTGTTGGATTATGGTAGTTGGATACGCACCTATACGACTAGAAATGTGTGAGCCTATTGGGGGCACACACGTTAAACACTTAGAGTGCGTTTTAACTTCACGTAAGCTTCTATTTGTAAACCAAAGAACGAGAAAACAACTAGACATAAATCCTAATAGTTGTCCTAATGGAGGCCGGCTGTAATAAGGATTCAAGAGGGTGCCTAGGTTCATTTTTGAGATAAGGGAAAAGAATATAGAGTTGTGATAAGGATGGAATTGTTGTTTCCTATTCTGTTGGGAATAATTGAAAAATGACTAAGTGGTGTTTCTGCTGTTAGAGATATTCATTTCTGCTGAAGGCATTAAGTCGTTCCTGCTGATCATGTTTCTGCTGGTCATGTTCT
>BQNB010146599.1:0-16551 GCA_026074375.1 Tanacetum coccineum
TCTCTTAGAGTTGCTTGTGATTACATAAGTGCTCTACAACCTTAACAGGCGTAAAGATCTATCTAGGGCTGGACCTACAGGTACAGGAATGACAATCAATCTGCGCAGTTTGGGAATCAAAGGAAAATGACTGTTGCTGAGGCTAGGGAAAATGTAGGAAGTCTGGTAGTTTAGAAGACTGGGATACAGTGTTTTAACTGCAAGGAATTTGGTCATTTTGCAAAGGAATGCAGAAAGCCAAAACGGGTTAAAGACTCTGCGTATCACAAGGAAAAGATGTTGCTGTGCAAACAAGCTGAGCAAGGTGTTCCTCTACAAGCAGAGCAATCTGATTGGCTAGTAGATACGGATGAAGAGATTGATGAACAAGAATTGGAAGCACATTACAGCTACATGGCAAAGATACAAGAGGTTACTACTGCTGACTCAGGCACTGATTCTAAACCATTGGAACAGGTACAATACGATGCTGGATATAATGTGTTTGCCAATGAGATACAACATTTTGAGCAATCTGAATCCATTAGTAACACATGTGTAGTGGAAACAGATGATAGTAATGTCATTCCTGATTCACCGGATATGTGTGATAATGATATTCAGAATGACCAAAATGCTATAGAATGTGATGATGGGCGTGTTGTGCTTGCTAATTTAATTGCAAATTTAACACTTGATGTTGATGAAAATAAAAAGATTCAAAAGGAATTAAAGAAAGCAAGCGCATCACTGACTCAAGAATTAACTGAGTGCAAATCTATTCTTGCAGAAACTAGTAGAACTCTGGGGGGAGTCTAATAGTATTCGAGATAGTTGCCTAGTTGCACTTCAAACCAAACAGACTGAGTTTGAGAAGTACAAGGCCTGTAATGACCGTACTGTTGACTAAGACAAACTTGAATGTAAGTTAAAAGAAACTCTAAGACTATTAGCTCAAAAAGACATTGACATCAAAGAAGGTTAAAAACTAAAAGCCTACGAAATTTCAGTTGTCAAAAAGAAACACGATGAGTTAGTCAAACATAGTCTTTTAACAAAGTCACATTACGAAGGTCTTGTCAAAAAGAATAAAGGTAATAACGGATTTGAAACAAAAGGAGGAAAGAGATATTGACAAAATGATTTCACTGGAACAATAATTAAAGTTTTTAAACGAAATTGTTTACAAAAGGAATCAGACAATACAAACAGACTGAAATATCATGTTTGTATGTGATCCCAAATGGCCAATCTGATCATGCAAACAGACTTGTCCCCGATAGGGAAGAGACTCTAACTCTTGAAAGTAAGAATCGATCAAAATTGAATAAAGACTTAGTGCGTCCTTATGACTACACTAAATTAAATAGTCTTTATGAAATTTTTAAACCCCAACACAGGATTTTCAAATACAGTTGCCACATGCAAATGAAATACGGAAGAAAATGTGGAGAAGATCTTTTGTGAAAACAAAACCAAATATTTTCAAAAACATAGATTTCTTACCAGTTTCAAAGTCAATAAGCAAAAGTCGACAAGCATATAATGTCATGACAAATAACATTAATCATTTTAAAGAAATTGTCGATCAAGCTTGGGTAAAACATTCAAACGATCATCTTCATCTTTGTGTCCTAACTTCTCAAGATATGCAAATCCTGATTAAGACATGTTTGATGTCTCTCGCCCATAAGACTCAGAATGATAGTCTAGCATTTGTTCATGAACTTAAGCAAGAAATACATGCTGATTTAAAGTACGTTGAATCCCTTGAAAAAAATTGACGACCTTGAATATGATAAAGCAGAATTCTCAAACATGTATGATACAATATTGCAAGAATGTGTGTCTAATGATGTTATGTGTACTTATTTGCATTCGTTATCTGATTTAGATGCGCACGCTGAATTTCAATGTTTATATCTTCATAAAGTCAAAGAATGTGACTGTCTTGCACAAAAGCTTTCGAAAAAAACAGAATATGTTAGTAAAGAAGTTTACACTGAGCTCTTACGAAGTTTTGCTAAATTAGAAAAACATTCGATTTCTCTTGAACTCTCTTTATAACAATGTAAAGAACAAATGAAAAATGACACAGTTTGTAAAGAAAAAGCGTCAAATGTATTTCGAAAAGAACGTGAACAATATTTTGAAATACAAGATTTGAAAGCTTAACTACAAGACAAGGACATTGCAATAAATGAGTTAAAGAAACTCATTGAAAATGCAATGAAAAATCTGTGGAAACTAAGTTTGATAAACCATCTGTTGTTCGACAACCAAATGCTCAAAGGATTCCAAAACCATCAGTTTTAGGAAAACCGGATCCTTTTTCAGATTCTCTTGAGAGAAAACATTTTTCAAAGAGAAAGTCAGTTCCCAAAACTAATGTGTCAGAAGGTTTATCAAGAACAGTCACTACACAGAATTTACCTCAAACAGCAAGACAAGCTGTAAGAAACAATAATGTGATTAAACCAGGCATGTATCGAATTGACTCTAGGACAACACAAACTAGAGCACCTCAGTTACCTCAGACCTCTAAGAATACTAATCCTCGCGTGTCTACCTCTACAGGAGTAATTCACAAAACTAATGTTAGCAGACCACAGCTTAGGAGCACTCTAATGAAAGATAAGGTTGTGCCAAACAATACTCAAGTGAAATATAAGAAGACTAAAGTAGAAGACCACCCTAGGATTTCTAGTATTTCTAAGAAAACAAAGTTTGTAACTACGTGTAATGACAGTTTAAATTCCCGAACTTTGAATGTTAATGTTGTTTGTGCTACTTGCAAAAAATGTTTAGTTGATTCGGATCACTTTGCCTATGTCACTAAATTTTTAAATGATGTGAATGCTAGAACTAAGAAGCATAATGTAGTGCCTGTTAGTTCTAGAAAACCTAATTGTCAAGCGAAAAAATTTGTTGCAACATCACCTAAGAAAACAGTTGCATCAGAATCCACTACTCAGAAATCTAATAGTTACTATAGGATGCTCTATAACAGAACTAGTAAGGCATGGAAATGGTGGATAGAACAACAATGCCCATCAGGATTTAAATGGGTTCCAAAGACTAGAATGATATGGGTACCTAAAGTTAGGAATGAAAATGTGCAGAAAAGAGTTAGCTTTGCCATAGATAATGTATCTAGGATAACTAATGTCTTAAAACTCACAAATTCATTAGGATCCAATTTGTCAAATGTTCCATCGTCCTCTAATTCTCTTGCAGATTGTTCAACTCATCCTATTCATTATTGACTCTGGATGCACAAAGCACATGACGGGCAATCTATCAATGCTGTGTAATTTTGTTGAAAAATATCTGGGTACCGTTCATTTTGGCAATGATCAATTTGCACCAATTCTTGGTCATGGAGATTTGGTTTAAGGAAATATCATGATCAACAGGGTTTATTACGTCGAAGGACTCAATCACAATCTCTTCTCGGTTGGTCAATTTTGTGATGCGGATTTGGAGGTTGCTTTTCGGAAATCTACATGTTTTGTTAGAGATCTTCAAGGAAACGACTTACTCACCGAGAATCGTGGATCTGATCTCTATACAATTTCTCTTCAAGAAACAACTTCATCAACTCCGATCTGTCTCATGGCAAAAGCCTCACTAACTCAAGCATGGTTATGGCATCGAAGACTTTCTCATCTTAACTTCGACTACATCAACTTGCTTTCAAAGAAGGATGTCGTGATTGGGTTACCAAAGCTGAAATATGTCAAGGATCAACTATGTTCTTCTTATGAAGTGAGTAAAGCAAAAAGGAGCTCATTCAAGACAAAGACTGTTCCAAGTTCCAAAGGAAGATTAAATTTGCTTCATATGGACTTATGTGGTCTAATGCGTGTTGCTAGCATAAATGGGAAAAAATATATTCTGGTAATTGTAGACGACTACTCAAGATATACTTGGACTTTATTTCTAAGTTCAAAGGATGAAACACCAGAAGTGTTAAAAGATTTTCTCACGATGATCCAAAGAAATCTTCAAGCCCTAGTGATTACTGTACGAACTGACAGAGGCACAGAGTTCTTAAACAAGACACTCCGTGCATTCTTTAAAGAAGAAGGAATCGAGCATCAAACTTCTACTCCTCGAACACCTGAACAGAACGGCGTTGTCGAAAGACGAAACCGCACTCTGGTTGAGGCTGCTCGAACGATGCTCTCAGCTTTAAAACTTCCTTTATTCTTTTGGGCTGAAGCAATTGCAACCGCATGCTATACTCAAAACAGATCAATAATCCCGACTCATGAGAAAATGGCATATCACATCATCAATGACAAGAAACCTATAATTAAACACCTTCACATCTTTGGTTGCACTTGTTACCTAACCAGAGATGGTGAAAATTTGGATAAGATGAAAGAAAAAGGAGATCCGTGCATTCTGGTGGGATACTCCACTCAGTCGAAGGGATATCGTGTTTATAACAAGAGAACAAGATTGATAGTTGAATCTATACATCTTAAATTTGATGAAATCAAAGAGATGTCTGAGACGTCTGTTACTAATGACACTTCAGGCCTTGTTTCCCAACGACAAAAGGCGTCAGATTATGACAACTCTGACCCCATTCCTCAAATACAAAATGTTCTTCCTTCAGCAGATACAACAGCTCCATCACAACAAGATTTGGATCTATTTTTTGGTCCTTTGTACGATGAATTTTTCACTGCAGGTACTTCAAGTGTCAACAAGTCTTCTTCTCCCACTGACAATTCTAATCAACAAGACACACTACCTTCAACGAATATTCACCCTACATCAGAACCATCAACTCCTACAAATGCTCATGCTGAGGAAAACAACGATATTCAAGCAAAAGATGATCAATTACAAGAACGTGAATTTACCAATCCTTTTTGTATACCGGTACGAGAAGTTCATGAGTCTTCCTCACAAAATATTGGCAATTCAAATGATCATACCTTCAATCAACCTCAAGATTCCGAATACCGATGACAATAGAAAATATATGAAAATAAAGAGATATAAAGGCAATATTCCATCAAAAATAAAGAAAAAATAATAATAAATAAAAGGAATAAATAAAAACATACCAAAAGAGACCCACATCAGCCGTCTTTCTTTGCCCTCACCGCCGTTTCCCTTTTTCCTCCCCCCTGTGCTGCCCGCTCCCCCCCAAGCACACCCACACCCCCCACCTCCCCCCCCCTCTCCCCCCCCCCCTCCACCCCCCGCCACAACTTCCCACTCCGCCCGCCCTTCTCTACAACACCCCCCCTCCTCACTACCGCCCCCGACTCAACTCCTCCCCCCCCCCCTCTCCCACACCACCCCCCCCCCCCCACCACCCCCCCCATCCTCCCTCCTACCACGCTTGTCTTTTCAACTGCTCTCCCTCACACAGTCCATTCATCCATGTTAGATCTGGCTCCTCCCGCCACCACCCCTCCCCCCCCCCGCCCTGCCACCCCCCCTCCTCCTCCCTCCCTGAGCCCCCGCACCCCACCCCCTTCTCCTCCCTCACGCCCCGCAACCTCCCCCCCCCCACTACACTACTAACCGCTTACCCAACTTACGCTCCCCACCCCGCCCACCCCCCTCCCCTCCCTACCCTGGCCGTTCACCCCAGCCCCCCCCTCCCCCCCCATTTCCCCCCAAACCCCCCCCCCCCCCCCCCCCTCCCTACTACCCCTTCCCTCCACACCCCCTCCCCCCCCTCCCCCAACCCCCCTCCCCCCCCCTTCCAACCCCCCCTCTCTACTCTATCACCCTCCCCCACCTTCCTTCCCCCCCCCCCCACCCGCCTCCCCCCCCCCCAACCCCACCCTCATTCCTCCTCCAAAAACAATACCCCCTCTCCTTCCCCCCATCTACTCTTTTCCAACGCCCTACCCGTCCCCAACCCCCCCCCTCCCCCCCCTCCCCTCCCCCCACCCCTCCACTCCCCCCCTGACTAGCCACTCCCCACCATCCACCCCCCCACCCCCCCCCCCAGCCCCACCCCCCCCCCCCCCCACCCTCCTCCCCCCCCCCATTCCCCCCGACCCCATTCCCGGAAACCCTCCCCCCCTCCAACCCCACCCCCACCCCCCACCCCCACCTACAACCCCCTCTCTTCAATTCCTCCCCCCCCCTCCCAACTGTTACTCTCCCTCCCCGCTCCCCCCGTTTCCCCCACCCCCCCCCCTCCAACCCTCCCCCTCGACTCCCCCCCCCCCCCCACTACCCCCCCACCCCACTCTTCCGCCCCCGATACTCCCCCCCCCCCCCCCCACCCCACCTCCCCCCCTAAACCTCCCCCCCCAACCCCCCCCCACCCTCCCACCTCTCCCCTCCTCCCTCCCCCACCTCTTCCCCCCTCCCCCTCCCCCCCCCCCCCCACTCTATCCGCAATCACGCCCCCCCTCGCACCACCCCCCCCACCCCCCGCGCTCCCCCCTCCCCCCCCCGCGCCTACATCCCTCCCCACCCCCCCCCCACCCCCCCCCCCCTACCGCCCTCCAAAATCCCAACCCCCCCACACCCCCTATACCAGTCTCCCCCCCCTCCCCCCACCCCCCCTCCAGCCCACCCCCCCCCCCCCGCTCTCCCCACACTTCATCACCTCCTCATCTCCCCTCACCCTCCCCCCCCCGACCCCCAGCCCTCCCTCCCCCCCCCCCCCCCCTCCCCCCCCCCCTCCCCCTCCCCCCCTTCCTTCCCCAGCAACTAGACTTCACTGGGACCGCACCGCCCCCCCCCCCCCCCCCCCAATCACTCCCCCCCCCCTCCCCCTTGCCCCCCCAACCGCCACCACTCACTCTCTACCCTTCCCCTCCCCTCCCTCCGCCTTTTTCCACCCTACCATATCCTCCCATCCCCGCCCCCCCCCCCCCCCCCACCCCCCCCCCTCCACAACTTCTACAAACCCCCCCTACCCCACAACACCCCCACCCCCCCCCCCCCCCACCCCCACCCCCCCCAACCCAACCCCCTCCCAAATCCCCCCACCCCCCCACCCATCCCCCTCCCTCCCCCCCCCACCACTCTACTAACCGCCCCCCTCTCTCCACCCCCCCCCCCCTCTCTCCCTCCCCACCCCCCTTACTCCGCCTCGATCGCCCCCCCCCCACCCCTCCCCCTCTCCACCCACCCCCCTCTATCTCCCACCCGCTCCCCCCACTCCAATTCCCCCTGTCACCCCCCCACCGTCCCCCCCCCCCCCCCCCCTATCACTCCTTCCCTCTCACCTTCCCCCCCCCCCCTCTTTCCTACCCCGCCACCGCACGAGAACTCCCTCCCCCCTCCCAGAATCAACTCCCCCCCCCCCCTTCACCCCCCCCCTCCAGGCTTCCCCTACCCCGCCAGGAACTCCCCCTACCCCCACACATCTCTACCTGTCTTTTCCCCAACCCCCCCCCCTCCCCCGCCCCCCCCCCCCCTCCCCCCCCCCCCCTCCCCCCTCCCCCCCCCCTCCCTTTCTCACCCACACCCCAACCATAACTCCCCCCCCCCCCTATCTCCCCACACTTCCTACTCCCCAAGAACCCCCAACTCTCCTCTCACCGCATTCTCCCCTCCCCCTCAACACCCCCTTATACCCCACATTACAAACTCTATTTTACCCGTTCACTCCCCCCCCCCCCAAAACCCCCCCCCCCTCCCACCCCTCCCCACCCACCCCTCCCCTTCTCACTCCCACGCCCCTGCCCACTTTTCCCCCAAAAGCCCCCCCCCCCCCCCCTCTCCACCCCCCCAACTCCCCCTCACGACTCCCCCCCCCCGCCCACAGCTTCTCCTGTACATCCTTCGCCTCCCCCATCCCTCCCCCTCCCCCCCTCACCGCCCTCCCTTCCCCCCCTCCCCCCAATCCTCCCTCCCGTTATCAAGACTCTTTTCCCTACTCCCACCTGCTCCCCCCCCCCACCCCCCCCCCCCCTCCCACCCCCCCCCCCCCCGAACTAACCCTCCCCCCCCTCCCTCCCCCCTACTCCACGACTCCCCCACCCCCACCCCTTTACGCACCCCCCCATCCCCACCATTGACGGAGCCCTTCTTCACGGCTAACCCCCCCCTACTCGCCCCCCTCCCCCCCACTCTCCCCCCTCACGCCGCCCCCAAACCCCCTCCCGTCCCCCCCCCCTCCCCAACATCCCCCCACCCCCCCTCCCCCCCCCCCTCCCCCTTGACCCTCAACAAGACAGCCTAATCCCCCTTGCCCCCCTCCCCCCCCCCGTGATAACCTCCTGCTACCCAACGCCCCCCTTTTCCCCCTCCCCCCTAATCCATCCCCTCCACCACCCTCCCCCCATGACCTCTCACTCCCACCGACCCCGCCGACCTCCCCCACACCCGCACCCCCCCCCCCCCCACGGACCTTACCCCCCACCCCCCCATAAAAACATCCCCAACCCACAACATCACTCACATCACGCCCCTCCCCCTCTCTCCCCCTCCTTCCCCACCCCCCCCCCCCCCCCTGAGCCTTCCTCACAAAATATTGGCAATTCAAATGTTCATACCTTCAATCAACCTCAAGATTCCGAATACCGATGGACAAAAGATCACCCGCTAGAACAAGTTCGTGGAAATCCATCCAAGCCAGTGCAAATAAGACGACAACTTGCTACAGATCCTAAAATGTGTATGTTTGTGCTCACCGTGAGTACTGCTGAACCAAAAAACATTAAGGAAGCAATGGCTCATTCTGCATGGATAGAAGCAATGCAGGAAGAACTTCATCAGTTTGACAGACTCCAAGTCTGGGAACTCGTTGACAAACCATTTGGCAAGACTGTAATAAGGCTAAAGTGGTTATGGAAAAACAAAAAGGATGAAGACCAAACTGTAATTCGCAACAAAGCACGACTTGTAGCAAAGGGTTATGCTCAGGAAGAGGGTATTGATTTCAAAGAATCATTTGCTCCAGTTGCTCGCTTGGAAGCTGTTCGGATTTTCATTACATATGTTGCACACAAGTCTTTTCCAATTTATCATATGGATGTCAAAACGGCATTTCTTAATGGTCCACTAAAGGAGGAGGTTTATGTTGCACAACTGGACGGATTCGTTGATCCTGATCATCTTGACAAAGTTTACCGACTAAGGAAAGCTTTATATGGATGGAAGCAAGCTACAAGAGCCTGGTATGATGAACTCTCAAAATTCCTGATATCCAAAGGTTTTACTAAAGGTACAATTGACCCAACTCTATTCACGATAAGATACGGGGAGGACATTCTACTTGTGAAAATTTATGTTGATGATATTATTTTCGGTTCTACCAACCCTAAATTTTCTAAACGATTTGAAAAATTAATGCATAGTAGATTTGAGATGTCCTTAATGGGGGAAATGAAATTCTTTTTAGGACTTCAGACCCACGAATCCCCGCGTGGTATCTTTATCAATCAGGCCAAGTACGCTTTAGAGATACTTAAAAAACATGGTATGGAAAAAGGATAAAGCATTGGTACACCAATGGCTACAAAACATAAATTAGATGCAGGCTTGAGTGGTACACACGTAGACCAAACTGACTACCGTAGTAAAACCAGGTCACTCATGTATCTGACATCTAGTAGACCAGACATAGTGCAAGCAGTATGTTATTGTGCAAGATATCAAGCAAGACGGACTGAAAAACACCTTAAAAGGTTAAAAGGATCTTTCGATACTTAAGGGCTACCATTAACATGGGACTCTAGTATCCGAAAGGTTCTGGCTTTGAACTAACAGCTTTTTCAGATGCCGATCATGCCGGATGCGTTGATACTCGCAAAAGCACTTCTAGAGGAATACAGTTTCTAGGTGATAAGTTAGTCAGCTGGATGTCAAAGAAGCAGGATTGTACTGCAATGTCATCAGCAGAGGCTGAGTACGTGGCGTTATCTGCAAGTTGTGCTCAAGTAATGTGGATGAGAACACAACTTAAAGATTATGTCTTCAACTACAATAAAATACCGTTGTATTGCGACTCTCAGTCATCCATAGCAATCTCATTCAACCCCGTGTTGCACTTCCGTACCAAGCACATCCATACTCGGTATCATTTCATCAAGGAACAGGTTGAAAACGGTATCTTAGAATTGTACTTTGTCAGAACTGAATACCAACTAGCTGATATGTTTACTAAAGCCTTACCTGAAGATAGGTTTCGGTATCTTGTCAAACGAATTGGTATGAGATGTTTGACTCCAACAGAACTGGAGATTCTGGCAAATGAATCTGCTTGATATTTCATCAAACATCGACTTGTAAATATTTTTGAAAAAGAAAAATACAAAAAAATATAAAATTTCAAAAAGAAAAAACAAAATCAAAAAATGTTTCACAAAAAGAATCTTCTCGACATGTCTCTTGGAATCGATAACATTTACGTGCCTAGAAATGTCGATTAACATTGACACGGGTGTGTAAATGAAGTTCGAACAGGAGTTTGCAAATAATTTCAAAACATGTCATTTCTAATTTTCTTTATGGCTTATGTGCAAATATCAGTACGTAACCCGGACTTCAAATAAAGGGAAGTTTTTCTTCAAAGAAAACTTATCCTATCAACGAGAATATCAACAATTCTCAGTTTTGAGCTATTCATTCAAGACATTCAAAGTTTTAAGCTCAATAAAAGGAAAGTGTACGCATAAGTGCGCTTATTCTTAGCGTTAGAAGAGAAGTCTTCTAACATTTGGTTTTTCAAAAAGTTGAACACAATTTTTCAAGAATTTCTCAATGACAATTCAAAATCTTTCAAAATTGTGTGTTCAACACTCCTTCCCTCATAAGTTTTACACGACAATTCAACTACATTTGGTGTCATTTTCAAAATGAGTCCATGTTTGAGGGGGAGTTTTTCAAAAAACAAAGTTTTAATGATTTTGGATACATCAACTCACGACATTTTTTATGTATTCAAAACATTATCAAAAATCTCTTAATAACAAATCTGGAATAATAATGACTACCCAAAAGATTGAATGTTATAAGATGATTTCGGGGCTGAGCATAATTTTTCAAGAATTCTTCAATGACAATTCATAATCTTTCAAAATTGTGTGCTCAATAATGCTAACCCATAATTTTATATTCATTTTACAACTTGGTATCATATTTTTTGGTGTCAAACATATGTAAAATTGAGGGGGAGCAATTTCATGTTCCATATAATTCATGCTAAATAATATTTTCCCCATGGAATTTTCATGACAAATTTTAATCACAAAGTATTTTAAAAACTAAGTGAATTATTATTTAAAATAAGGGGAGAAATATAATTAAAATGTGATCTTGAAAATAATAAATGATCTAATCGACTCAAAGTGCTTGATACTCTTCGAAAAAGGTTTTATGGTTACGATCTCATACCCAACAACATCTTAATTTCACGACGATTCTGAAGTCATAAGGTGGTTATGCTAGGAATCAGTTCTATGATCCAGCCAGAACCAGAGGGATCTACCCAAGGACACTCCATAGTTAGAAATAGCAGTCCTAGGTATGATTGGAGATGAATGTGTTAAGGGAATAATGCCGACTAAGATTGAGCTAACACTGGAACAATCACAACAAGGTGTTAGTAATGACGTCTTGGTAAGCATTGAAGGGGTTGAAGAATTAAAAAGAAATGTATGGATAAAGGGTGAAAATAAAGCAGCCCTCCACACAACATTAGGCAGAAACCGGGTCAATACATAATCTATCAAATTCACATAGTTGAATTCTGGTATTGAAGACAAGACATCATGGACCCAGTGATGCACTGCACAACCCTTCCCAGCCATTCGAGTTTCTCTCAACAGAAACTTGTCTCATTTGTCACGGAGATACACACGACTTCTATTGACTTTCTCACTACGAGTTAGTTGATATTGAATAGGTGGCAGTCTGCTCCAGCCTCCGAGTACTAAAACCAAAATGCACTAATCGAGTCTAGAGCCAAGAGATCAATAAAAATAAATCTCATTAGGACACTTTCCATTACAAACACTTGTTGAACACCAATAAGTTCACAAGCTGTTATCAAGAGTCCTACGCATTATCCTTGTGATTCTGCCAGAACATCCGAGTGATACTTATGTATTCACAGTGAAGATGGAAATCCTGCTTGAGCCAACATTAAACAAGCTCTTGGTAGGTGACTTACGAGATTCTATATGAATCGAACTTGTGATAACTGGATATCGTTAATGGTCCAGTGAATGAATTGATGACTCAATCAGTAAGATAGTAACTAACCGATTCACTCATATCGTGTTGTCTGCTTTGAGACGTTCCGGTATTGAGAACAAGCAAGTACGGTGAATCTAATGCATTCGCGTTAGAGGATCTAACACTTTGAGCTGGAAACCCTGTCAAGGAAGTTATTCTAAATTGAACCTACCTGATCACAGGTACAGTATTTATATTATAAAACGGTCCTCACGGAACCGGAGGTTAATCTAACCAAATTCGGGCGAATGACAAAGCCATATTCGTCCACAAACTTTATTGCTGACTGTTTCTTTTCAGGATTCATATGGAGATGGAGATACCTCATTCCAGCAAAGTCGGATTCATTACCACATGCTCATGCTCAAACTACAAAGACTTACTATAAGCATCAAGATTAAAAAAATCAAAAAAGCTCAAACTCAAAGACAAAGACTTCCGCAAACTCTGATATATAAGATCTTCCTTAAGATATCAAGTCTATCAAGGGAGATTGTAAGTAAGCTTTCAAGATGATGCAAAGAATGAGCATGTCGGTCAAGACACAAGATCGCAAGGTGGCAAAGACGATCAAGACAAAAGGATAAAGATTTAAAGATCTCGGACGTAAAGACAAAGTCGAAAGACAATGACAAAGGCTAAAGATCAAAGATCGCAAAGCATGAAGGAACAAGCCTACAACGTAGACAGAGACAAAGATCACAAGAGCCTAACGACAAAAGCAATCTCAATGATCTCACGAAGGAGTGTCATAATGAACTCACTTCGAGGGAGATTGTTAGCCTCAAAAATATTGAGTCGAACAATGTAAGATCGTTCATTAAGAATATTAAGTCTCGGTCATTTAATTATGTAACGTTGTAATAGGCTAGACGGGTAAACGGGCTCATTTATGTAATCTAATCGGTCACGTGTATCGGGCGAAAGCCCAAGTAATCCTGAGCCCGGCCCGTGTTAGAAAAGCTAGGCATCCAATATGGTTTCTAACTATAGATACACCTCTCCAAGGATGGAGAGGGTGTTGGTTCATTTGTAAGTTTTGCAAGTTAATCATCCATTCTAGTTTTCTCTCTCACTTTCTCTCACTAGATTCTCTCTCTACAATTCTTCACATTCCCCTCTCTTTAATTCTTGGTTTCTATTATGAAGTAAGGTGATTGTGGGATTCCGACAGTATTAAACATCGTCATAACGTTGTGCGCGATACCCTTGTCGACATATGTTATCGTTCTGGGATTTCAGCTGGTAAGGAAGTTGATATCAGGCTAGAAGGGGCGCGTGACAAGCCATTACGTCCAGATATGTTACTTTATTCATGGGATAGAGGACTTGATGTGTGTATAGATCTGACTGGATCTTCACCTTTGACGAACCGGGATGATTGATTTCGTACCTGGTTGGGCCGTGATTGATGCTGCACAGCGTAAGCGCGATAAGTATATGGCTAAGTGTACGGCTATTGGATATGGGTTTCTTCCCTTTTCTTTCTCTTCTTTGAGGGAATTAGAGGCAGACGCGGTTACACTGTTGAAGCGGATCTGGAAGTTTTCCATGGCTCAGGACATTGGGGCACGTGCTACTGTTTATTAGGGCACGCACTGAAATGTACAGTTTTGAACACCTTGTGTCAAAATAAAAAGACAACAATAGATCACAGATATTGCAATTGGTTTACAACGTTTATGTGTGGAGTATATCTATGTACGCAAAGATCACCATGTACAATGTTTTTATACGTCACAAGTCAAGTTTCACAAGAAAATATCACAAGGCACTACTTCTTCGTGATCCCTATGAAAAGTTTTAAAAGAAACTAAGTTAGTTGTCATAAAATTGTGATGGAACGAACATTTGTACAAACCATAATGATAATAAGTTTAACGGAATGGCGGTAAACCATATAATGGTTTTGATAATAGTTTTTATCGTTAAAATATTTAACGATTGATTGTTTGATACAAAAGTTTGAATTCTGAAAAGTAGGGATCTGTTATTACTTATTATATACATGTTAAGAATCACATATATGCATGTAGTGAAAAAAAATACTCCGTAACATAGTATTCTCATTTGTTATGGACTTCATGCGTGTCCTATGTTATATTTTTTGGTTGGCATGATGATATTAATGGCTGGTGATTTAAAATTATTTAAGATGTAGACTAATTGACTCATTAGCAACTTCGCCCTGGAAATCTATGTGGTTACAAGATCTGTATAAGCCATTTTGGTGGTAACCATAACTTGGCGGTTTCGTTTTTCCCGCAAAAAGTGATTGATTCCAGAAAATGGAAACTTATGAGTCTTTGAGTTATGCTTTTAAAATATATTAGTCATGATATATCCATAACGTTGATGAAAGATTATCAATGTTGGCTGAAAGCAGAAACGATGTAAATCTCGGATATATGCGTCAATTAAAACGAAAATAATGATAGGAATTTATTGTATATTTCGTTTGGTGTTGATGTATATTTGTGTACTAATATAGTTTCATGCATGACAATTACGATGTTATCTTATTTGCATGAAGCGCTAAGTAGGGGCGGACTTGGCTTATAGCATGGGTATGCACGTGCATACCCTCCGATTCAACGGGCTAGTGTAAAAAAAAAATTAATTTTAAGAAATATACATAGAGTGCATACCTTTCAAAAATATCGAACTTGAGTGCATACCCTATTTTGAAATCCTAGGTCCGCCACTGGCGCTAAGTGGATGATTATCAGAAAACTTCCAAATATAACTAAAACTGGTATTGCTACACCATTATGAATTGAATGTTAACTATTAGTAACTAATCTCACAAACACGTACAATGACGTAAGTTGTATGTGTGGTATGTAAGAACAATGTTTTGATCAATTTGCAAATCCTGTTTGATTTGGAAAACATGTTTAAGAGAATGCTTGATTAGTTATGAGGATTAACTTGGGCCCGAATTTGGCTTGCGAGTTTGTTAAATTGGCTAGTTAATTTTGGAATAATGGGTATGGTACCACTATATGCTTTGGCTTAAAGCGTGTTGCCCACTTTGTATAACTTGACATCAATACGTTGTCATAAAAATTAGGTTTACATTCTAGTGGTCTCGGATAAACAAACGGGCTTAGAATGTTGCATTATAAACGAGTTTTCCCGGGCGACATTTGTCGCCCGGGAAACGTCACTAAACGACAAAAGTCCGTCCGACGTGGCACCAATTCTGATAGACTTTTTAGTCAAAGTATGAATAGAGTTTTCCGGGCGACATGTCGCCTGGGATAACTTGGTTAAAATTTGACAAAAAAAACAACGAAAATCTTGGCGGCATTTTTTTCCCGCTCACTTTCCCGGGCGACATGTCGCCCGGGGAAACGTTTATAAAAAAAATTATTTTACGTGAATGATTAAGCGTGGTAATTAGTGGTAATTAACGTTCGATATTTTTTTCCGTCCGGGAAACTTTTTATTAAAATTTAACAAAAAATTTTAACGAAACTCCTGGTGGCAATTTTTCCCGCTCACGTTTCCCGGGCGACATGTCGCCCGGGATTATGTATTTTATTAAAAAATTTAATTATGCTTTTAAATCATTATTATTTATAAAATATATTTTATAATATTTATTTAAAATATATAAATACTAAAAAAAACATTTTGGTTTCTTGTGTGGTTTTAAAATATGTGTTTAACATATAACTATATAAAAACTATATAAAAAAACACTCCGTTTTCTCGGTTCGTTGTGTGATTTTAAATAATAACTATATAAAAAAAACACTATGTTTTCTCGGTCCGGTCAGGATATGCACTACCCTTCTATAGTTGAACATGATATACCGTATACTTTTTCAAGATGCACATTCGTCAAGTAACACAAAAACAAACATTCATTTAGTTAAATATTATACATACCACTTGTAGTAACACAAGCGAGGTCTAAAACCGATAATCATACGTGAGTTACAAACAGACATTTAAACATATTAGACTGATAATCATACGAGACTTACAAACAGACACTTCAAGCATATGAATTACATAGACAAACTACTCGAAATCAAGTTTTCCCATGCCATTGTAAACTTCGTGAAGTAGTGCAGCTGAATTAAGTGTGTGTTGTTCCGGATTCTTTTACATTTCTAACATTGCCTCGAGTACAGTTATCTTATCAAGCAAGTGCTTGCACTTTGAGCACTCTGTATTTCTTGAAGCTCCTGGAGAATAAATTAGAGTCGATGATGATCCTGAAGAATAAATTGGAGTCGTTGAAGCTCCTGGAGAATAAATTGGAGTCGATGATGACAGACTCCAATCTCAATCAACTTTTGCGTAGTCAACGGTGTGAGGTTTGTCGTGCACAGCCGCAATGAACGTCGCACAACTCAAAACAGCGGCATTTGTTCGCCTGGT
>BQNB010146600.1:0-16551 GCA_026074375.1 Tanacetum coccineum
CTTAAACTAATTTGATATTATACAAATCCAACTGCTATCAAATGATAGAGTAATGTAAATACGGATTCTTATATGTATAAGAATCTAGATCTACTAGAGTGGATGTATTTACGCTAAGAAGGAAGCTATGTCTTAGAAATCTTAAAAGTATTTCAAACAGACGCTTATAGCTAAATCTTTGATGAAATCTGAATTTATCATTTTACGAATAAAAAATGGAGTAATAAGAACGTCTCGACTTACAAGTTCCAGTATATTCGTTAAGGAAACAACAAGTCCACTGAATCAACCTGAAATATATCAGTTGCTAAAAGGATATTCTGCAAAATGGTAAGATAAACATAAAGTTGGTAACACTGAAAAGAATACTATCAATTAGAAGTATTTCAATACAAATCTTAAACTAATTTGATATTATATTCATTCAAGCACGTAATGCAAATTTACAAGTTTGACGGTGAATACAAACATCAAAATCCTATATAAGATACTATCAAACAGAAAAAAATATATACTATTATTATTGAGTTCGGAAACTGAAAGGCTAATAACAGACCAACATTATAAACGTAATTTGCCCACAAGATAACTAAATATCCAAATGAAATTTACATGGTTCATAGATATGACAACTATCAACTGTACGGAAAATCTGACATGAAAGAAGAAAAAAAAAACCTAAACCGAAAATCTGAAATTTATCAGAATAGCAAACTACATATATAACATATATAGTCTAATAAATAATGCATACTCTAACATGATCCATCAACTTATTTACGAGAGGTGGTCGGTGATCTTTTCCCGTCCATCGGTCGGTGAAGCAGTTCTCGCATCCAGTCAGGCTCTACCACAGCACCATCACCAAGATACTCCGCGTACTTTTTGCTTGTGTCAATAAACATATCACTTTTAGCAACGTCGTCCTTCACCCCGATCCCGAAGTTCTTCGGCTGGCCTTGAATGTAAGTCCCAACGTTGGGAAAACTCGCGTGCCTGAACTTGGAGGAATAAATAATCGGCTTATTGCTTCCCTGGATAAACTCTAAACAAGTAGCTTCGACTAATTTTTTGCCACTATGATCTGGGAAATTCACCCTCCAAAGCTGACCGTCGAAGTTGCTTATCCGGGGGGTGAAGTGATCCCAATGGCCGACGTATTCGCCCGCCTTCTTATTCATCATCTCAATGTTAAGGTTAAATAGCTTGAGGGTAAATGTGTCAAGCCCAACATACGAGAAAAAAATCAACATGTCTATGTCGGTAAAAGTACCACCTATAGCAGGTTTGACTTGAACATAAACCTCTGCCGTTTTGAGACAGCCGTGTTTAACACCTTCCTCTGAGAAGTTTTTAAAATACCACGGCACTGAAGAGGGTAAGTAAACCTCGTCGGGATGGAAATAAACAGTGGGCCCATAATGATGGATTAACGCCTTTACTTGCTCCAAATTTGGCATAGTTGCTTCAAGGTTTGAATTTTTCAAGTAACGAAGATTCAATACATCGCCACAATTTATATTCGCACCAGAAAAAATGATGGGTTTACAGAAACACCTTTAGAACGCGTAGTAAGAATTCAATTGGTGGCAACAAGGTGTTGAGCATCTAGAGTAAGATCCTCTCGAACACACCTAACCAGCTGTACATCAGGCTCAATTTGATATCCAACGTTACTACAAGTGGTGACTATAAATCCTAGAGCTCGATAACCTACAGGGGGGATGGATTCCCATACAAAAACTTTCTCCTTCAAAGACATCGATATAAGATTGTAATCTAGAGGTAACTTTAAAGGGGGGGCGAGGAGAGTCATGAGTAGTAGCAGGGGCGGAGCCACGATTTCAAGTTAAGGGGGGCTGACATAATTTTTTTTTGAATGATAACCATATATTTCGAACCAATATATCAAAAATCTGAAAAAACAAACGAAGTGCCAAATGCCTAATAAATTAAGAAAACACGTGTTTTACGCTAATACAAAACCTTAATCAATAATGGCGGTTAACGACTTAGCGGTTAGCATTCGGCTCAAATCTTGTCTCATGAACCAACCTGCAAATTTCAAAAAGTATTCATATACTAAAGCACAAACTTCATGTTAATGATAAATAAGAAATTAAAGAAAAAATTAACTTCAATGGTAATACATTAACTTCAATGGTACTCCTAACTAAAACAATAAATAAGTTGAATTAGACATAGTATACCTTGGGGCCATTGAGGAATAGGAGATGGAAGAACATAGGATTTTTGTTGTTGTTTCAATCCACCGGTGCTATAATAAGACTTGAAAAATTCAAACATATTTAACTGTTTTGATTTTTCGAATGAAGAACCAGACGACAAACCCCTTGTCGGGAGAAACTACTTTCCACAAAATGTTTTGCCAAAAAAAGGTAAACAGAGATTTTCAAATTATTGTTTTATAACAAAATTTTCTACAAAACACAAGACATGCATTTCCCAACTTAACAAAGAAAACTACAAAACACATTTTATTTGTTTTCCTTGTTTTCCGTGTGTTTGTTGAAACTCGCGGTAACAGTTAACAGTAGCAGTTAGCAGCAAGTAAGCAGTAAGCTAGTTAGTAGTAGTTAGCAGTAGCAGTTTAATTTATAAAAGTGTTTGGTAGAATAGCTGTAACTGTAATTTTAATGTGTAAAATGACGTAATGCTAAATGCTAAACGCTAAATGCTAATTCAAAAAGCATTAAGAAATTAGCCATTTTATAATTTTATAGATGCTAACTGCTTTCTTCCAAACGAGCTTTGTAATAATAATGCTAAATGCTAATTGCCCAAAAATGCTTTTAAATGCTGTTTGCCAAACACATTTGTAACCCCATTTGTCTTCTTGAGAATGAAAAACAATATCACATGAACGCGTTTTCTATGTTTTGTGAAAAATAAATCTTCTTTTTTTTAAAAATATAAAAACATAAAACTAGAAAAATTTTTCTCCAACTAAACGCAACCCTAACTTCCTTCTCCTTCTCGCATAAGTTTTTCGTTTATCCTGTTTATATTAGGGCATAGTGGTTTAGAGCATCCACTAGGGTGGTTTATAAAAAAATTTAAAAAAAGATGTAGAGGTTTATAATTTTATTAACCATAGTGGAGAGGTATTTCATGCTTATGTGGAATAAAAAGGCCTAATATTTTAGAATTTAGACCTCTTCTAAATTTAATGCTTTTGTGTAATTAGGTTTTATAAAGCTTTAAAAAGTTTATGCATAGTGAGGAAATGTTTATTATACCAAGAAAAAGGTTTATGAATTTATGATTTAAGATGACTAGTCACTATTATAAACCTTTATAAAGGTTCATCACAGTGGATGCCTTTATGAAAAGGTTTATAAAATTATCAAGAGGTCTAAAAACTTGTTAACAATAGTGAACATTCATTTCAAGTTTGTGTTGCATGAAGAGGTCTAGAATATTAGACTTTTTTTATAATTTAATGCACTTGAATTATGTGATATGTTTATAAAACTTGAAAAGATTTATACATAGTGAGGATATGTTTATAAAACTAAAAAATTTATAAATTAATGTCATAACACGATTATAAACCTTTTAGAAAGGTTTACCATAGTTGATGCTCTTAGTCACTCGGCTCTAAAAGTTTATTACTCCCTACTTTTTTCTCTTTCTCTCTTTTACATTTAAAAAAAATAATTTTAAATTAAACTAATCAATTAGTAATTTATAATTTGTTACGTCCCTGATTTATGAATGTTTGAATGTTTGACTAGTTGTCATCTTTGATTATTTTTTAGGAATGTCTTTAGGTCGTATTAGGAAATTGTCAAAAGTAAGTCAAAGGTCAAAAGTCATAATAGCCATAATAGGCCCATGACCCATTTAGCTATTAGGGTTTTACCCTACTTTGTCTTATAATTACTCTTTGTACCTTTTTTATTGAAATCAATCAAGTTAAAGATCAAATATCTCTTCTTCTTTTCTATATTCTTAAGGAGCTCGCACACACTAAAAGTGGTGCAAATCTATCCATCAAGTTAAAGATCAAATATCTCTTCTCCTTCTTTATATTCTTAAGGAGCTCGCACACGCTAAAAGTGGTGCAAATCTATTCATACTTCTTCTTCTCTTTTTCTTAAGGAGCCTGCACCTACTAAAAGTGGTGCCCTATCCCGATACTATCCGTAAGGGTTGTATCAACTGGTTCTTTCATTGAGAGCTCTCATTGAGGGGCTTCCGATCTAGGTTTCCTAAAAAAATTTCTTTGAGTTACGGTTCAAGGCATCGGGCGGCAGCGATCAGGACGTGGAATACGCACTATCTAAGCTCTTGCAAATGGGTACGGTGGCCGAATACCAGAATGAGTTTGATGTCTGAATCTTTACCTAAAATGTTTTATATATATGGACTTAAACCGGCTATACAATGTGCGCTCTTAAGGTCAAACCCCAAAACTTTAGATGAAGTTTTTCATTACCCGTGCAACGGAAGCACGCTTCACGGACCTACAACTTTAAGAAATGTTGAGGTCGAATCCTACAACTTTGGGAGAAGCCTTCTTTAGAGCCCGTTTAACCGAGGCCGTTTTAAGGACGAAAATAATCAAGTAGTCGATAATAATGTTGGTGATTAAGAAGACCCTAACGTGAATAATAAATAAGAAGTGAAAAGGCTGATAATCAAGAGTTCGAAAACGTTAAAGATGAAGAAGGCAAGAATGTTGAAGATCAGCAAGTTTCTAAAGGGGATGATGATACCAACATTGATGATGTTGGCTATATGAGACAACCTATTGAAGATGAGTCCTGGTCTAGCTCATGAAATTGACTACCCTAATGATAATGAAAAGAAAGCAGATGTCATTTTACCATTACAAAGTGAATTAGCTTCACCTGAGATTAAAGTGTCCTTAAATGTTGATGAAGATATTGGTGTTGATGAGGTTAGTAGCGCGATAGACAGTGTTTTCGTTATTGGTGAGAATAATGTGGAAAGTATGGAAGTTCGTAGCAAGTTTGACAAATTTTCAAAAAATAAGGAAATTGTAGAAGAGGTTTTTGTGGGTGGTGGTGAAGCGCTTGGGATTGACGAGGATGAGTCGAATAGAGTGATATTGGTATTTAAGGATGGGGGTGGTGAATTTGATGATAGTTTAGATGAAATAAATTTGGGTTTAAGCGAGGAGTTTGTGATTAAGGTGTTGGAGGGTAGAGATGTTTCCAGGGAGAGTTTGGTTGTTTTTTTGAATTCCATGTAGGTACAAATCCTATGTGGTATATCTGGTGTCAACAAATCAAGTTTTGCCAACAAGGATGTTGCCATGGGAAAGGATGCTAAAATTCAAAGAAGACCATGGGATCCCGAAATCAAGATTTTTTTTAAACAACACCTTGAGGGCAAGATGGTTTCGAAGGAGTAGGGAGTGTTACGCCCTTGGTTTATGAATGTTTGAATGTTTGACTAGTTGTCATGTTTGACTATTTGTTTAGGAATGTCTTTGAGTTGTATTATGAAAGTATCAAAAGTAAAAGTCAAAGGTCAAAAGTCATAATAGGCTCATGACCCATTTAGCTATTAGGATTTTACTCTACTTTGTCTTATAAATACTTTTTGTACACTTTTATTGAAATCAATCAAGTTAAAGATCAAATATCTCTTCTTCTTCTCTATATTCTTAAGGAGCTCGCACACGCTAAAAGTAGTGCAAATATATCCATACATCTTTTTCTCTTTTCTTAAGAAGCAAGCACCCGCTAAAAGTGATGCCCTGTCTCGATAATATCCGCAAGGGTCGTATCATATAATTATACTAAAGATAACTAAATAATGACCTCAAATTTTTATTCAAAAAAAAATTATTTTATTATAATGTGCCTGACACTATACCAACAAAAAAACAGGCCCAAACAAATTACACCCGACCTAAAAAATAATCCAGCCCGTTAAAATTTACAAAATAGCCCCTCTAATTATGTGTCAAATTCCAAAAAGTACCCTAACTTTTACGCTATATTTACATATTCAGCCCCAATTTTTTTTTGCATCCTCCCACTATGTGGCAAATTATGAAAACCATCCTAAACTCTGCGCTACTTATAAATTCGGCCTAATTTTTTTGACGAAATAACCCCCACGCTATGCGGCAAATTACGAAAATTACCAGTCGAGAAAAATATGTTGACGTCGCAAAGTTAATTCGAGTATAACACATAAAAATCCAAAACACTACAAAACAAAATACACTTAAGAAGACCCGCCGTAGCGAAGCACGGATCTTCAATACTTGCTTTTACTAAAAGTAATGAGATAAATTCAATTAAATTAAAATTTTCTATTTATTTTTAGTAATGAATAATTAAATGAGAAATAAAAAAATAAATGTGAAATATTAATTTGAAACAAAAAGTCCTCTAACTTTCTATGTTTTATCGATTTCATTTTCAACGAAGCTTCCCAACTTAATCTACCGAAGTACTTACATTATTTATTAGAGGATATACCGTTGCATTAACATCGGTGGAGACAAATATTAAAAAAATAGTTTGGCAAAATTTGTTGTTGTAAACTTTGAAAATTATTTAATATATGTATATGTTGTATATATTTATATTAGCTTGTAGTTTTGCGTTCTCTTTGAAAAGAGCTTTGCAAAGACCTAAAGTATGTCCAAAATAAATTAATATGAATGAGATATCACGTCTTAAAGTGAGACACGTGAAACACAAAATCTTTAAATCTATTTTAGGAATAGGTTAATTCTTTAAATCTATTTTAGGAATAGATTTAAAACTTGGTGAATAAGTTGACAGAATTAATTGTGAGTTGACATAATTAATTGTGATTTACGTTTTTCTTATTTATAGTGAAGACTTTTTCTTTGAGAAGAAGTTAGATTTCACTATAAATATAACTCATTCTCATTTAGTTTTGAGATAAGAAATACGAGCTCCATTAATATGTTTTCAGCAGTCTTTTCGATCAGAAGCACACGGTTTTCTGTGATATTTCAGGCTAGTTTCTCAGGTCCGGCTGTACAATAGCTTTGGACGTTGTACCCTGGGAAACAGACGACGAATCTGTTTTAAGAGAACCGTGTTAAACACGAGCCTCGTGCCATGACCTTTTACTGCTTCCTTTATTTATCGTTCATAGTGTTCGTCTTCCGCTTTTACCCCATTATGTTTGTTTTATTTTCTGTCATTTATTTTCTGTTAATTATTTATTGATTATAATCTTATTTTATTTTAATAAAAGTGTACATGTTTCCCTACAATCTTAAAACAGATTATGTGTAACAAAATTATAAACACTTTTGATAAATCGGATTAATATTATTAACATATTTTATATATAAACTGTTTTCTGTCGAAACTAAGATTGAGTTTCTTTGAAAATCAGTCTTTAAGCAAACAAGATTATAATTACAGATTTAGTATTAAAGATCTATAACGTTTTTAAAAGCTATTATTCGAATCAGTTTATATTGAAACCAAGATTGAGTTTCTATTAAACTGGTCTATTTGATTTATTGAAACCAAGATTGAGTTTCTTTGAATCAGATTTGGTACAAGTTTATATAAACCAAGTCGAGTTTATTAGATACCAAATTATTGTAACAATTCATAACTGTTTTTGTGTATAAGCACAAGTGTGACCCTTGTGAATCTTGTAAATGTAATTGGTGCGCTAGTTGCTAACATAGTTGTAAATCATGACGAATTTATTTTCATTGAAACCAAGTGCAGTTTCTTTGAAACAAATCTCATAATATATAAGTTGCTATTTTATTAGATTATTGGAATGTATTCATTGAAACAAAGTGGAGTTTCTTTGAAACATATCTCATAAAATGAAAAGTTGTTATTTTATTAGATAATTGCAACGTGTTCAATGAAATCAAGAAGAATTTGTTTGAATCAAGATATTGATAATTATACAAGTTATTATTAAATATCGGATTATATACATCATTTTTACTAAATTAGTGAAAGTGTTTGTTTGACTTGTCTAATTTATTTTAAACCGGGTCAAGTTTAATTATAAACTAGATATAATTCTTGAAATATAATGGAGTTTAAAAGTATATATATAGAAACCTTGTTGAGTTTCTTTAGAAGAGTATATCTATTGAAAGCTTGTTGAGTTTTATTTTAGAAATAGATCATGTGAGACAGATCTATTAAGATGTTCTTAATGAAAATTGACAACATCATATTACATATGTGTTTTTTGTTAAAAACATAATGTAATAGGCGATATTGTTTAATTTTTTAGTCGAGGGGCTTTGTATAACGGATCTTACAAAACATTAGCATTTTAAACAAAAGTCGATTAAAATCGTTTTTTTGTTAAGAAACACTATGTGATTAAGTACGTTGTTAATAGTATTAGATTAGTTTCAAACTAATAATGAGACCTCGTATTAACAAAATATGCTCTCAAACTTGTTAAAAGGGAGACTGATACTCGAGTTACGTGTACGGTAGATGCTTTGAAGCATTCAAAAATCTTATGTGCCATAACTATGCGTTATATGGTCTGAATGACATAAAAACGGAGGCCATGAAGGAATCCAACCTTAGATAATGATGGATTAGAACTTCGGTATCATGTCATGTATATGATGATAAGAGTTTGATTAAGTCTTTCAATGTAGTTGATAACGGAGATAACGATTTTTGGGCAACTCTCCAACTGCTAATATCAGGGAAAAGGAGATGTGATTGGAAAAGAGTCTAAGTTAACGCGTTGTACGTGCCGGAGATTCTGTAGGAATCTTGTGTCTGGATGGATGCTTAATGAATTTTGGCTTTCATCTTGTGTTTGAATAACATAAAAAATTGAGTTAACGAATAACATAACTTGAGTCTGTACGGGTGACGCTTTTAAAAATGTTTAAGCCGAATGTATTTTCTAATGGTCATTTTAGTTAAATGAGTATGAATTCAACTTATTTGATTCTTTAAATATATGGCATGGCTGACTCGGACATGTTTTAAATTTTAACTCAATTTGTTGTCCAATTAAACTAAATTGGATACCTATTTTTTGTATTGACACGAACTACAAAATTAAAACCTGTGTTGAAGCCAAATTAACATGATTGTCTTTTCTCTCGGTTGAACGAAAATAATCGAACCCCTTGATATGATTCACATGGTTTTATGAGATTTGGAAATGTATACTTACTAAGGTAGAAAATAACGAGTACTTCATAATATTTGTTGATGGTGGTACAAAATATTGATATTCATACTTACTTGAGAGTAAGGATATAGACAAGATTGTCCTATATAAATAAGTTGAGAATCAACTTATTATGGAAAACAAGGTGGTTCAAAGTCATATCAGAGGTGAATATGTGTCTCTATTTCTAAATTTATGTGCTATACTTAGAATAAGACACCAATTTATTGCTTTTGAGACTCCAACAATAGAATTGTTAAAAGAAAAGAATCATGCCTTAGAAGATATGATTAATGCCATGTTCTTAAGTCTTGGTTTAAGCCATGGCATGTGGGGGAAAGTGATTATATCGGCTACATATCTTTTAGATAGGATCCCTTGTAAAGAAAATAAGATAGTTCTTATGAACTATTGATGAGAAGAAAAATATCTTAGAAGTATTTACATTTATAGGGGGATATCCGTATTGAACCCCAAGGTTTAAAAGATTTGACATGAAACTGTGAATTGCATATTCTTAGTATATGCTCATAACAGTAGTGCTTATGGTTTCTTTGTGTATGTTGATATACACAAGGATACGATAATGGAATAAAGAAGTGCTTCCTTCTTTGAAAATATATTTCCTTGTTAACGAAGGAAATTAAAAGATCATCTAGAATAGATGACGAAGTTGTCCAAGATTAGAGACAACGAGATGATAATGATCTCCAAGACGAGAGACAAGATCAACCCAAGGAAGAAGAGGTTGAACCTAGAAGAAGAAAACGAGCAAGAACCAAGAAATCATTTGGATCTGATTTTGTTTCTTTTATGGTAGAAAATGAACCTACTTCTTATCGAGAAGCGGTAACTTCCTCGGAATGGCTCAATGGAAAGAATCCATTAAAAGTGAAATAGATTCTATTTTACAAAATCATACTTGGGAGCTCGTGGATTTACTTTTGGGTTGTAAACCACTAGGCTATAAATGGATCATCAAGAAGAAGATGAAAGCCGATGGGACCATTAACAAGTACAAATCAAGATTGGCAATCAAAGGATTTAGACAACAAGGTCTATATTACTTTGATACGTATTCTACGCGAATAACCTCAGTTAAGATGATACTTGCTATTGTCGCATTAAGAAATTTAGAAGTTCATCAAGTGGATGTGAAAATGACATTTCTAAATGGGGATTTAAAAAAAAGTACTATACATGAACCACCCTGAGGGTTTCATGTCTCCTGGACTAGAGAGCAAAGTTTGTAGGCTTGTTAAGTCATTATATGGCTTAAGGAAAGCTCCCAAACAAGGACATCAATTTTTTCACCATATCATGTAAGAATGTGGATTCAAACTTAATGGATGTATGCGTGATCGATAGTATATATGTACTCTTGTTTTTTACATCGATGGTATAATTATCACTAGAAGTGATAAGAAGATAAACAAATTCACTAATGACATATTGTAGTCAAGATTTGACATGAACTTCATTAGTTGTTGGATATGGTTCTTGCATGTGAACCAATATGGATTTGTTTTAAAGTCAAAAACATTATAAGGACAATATTCTTGAGAGGTTCAATGTGGGGGATTCAGGCCTTGCTAGAATCTAAGGACATCACTTTAATTCTATTTAAAATAGAGATAAAGGTGTTGCCCATTTTGAATACTCAAAGAATATTGGCCATCTTATATGTCTAATGACGTGTGTGTGACCTGATTTAGAACTTATAGTTAAGTTAAGTAGATATACCAGTAATTCAAGTGGGGACCATTTGAATAAGTATTACACGAGTACCATGATACTTACAATATTTCATTATGGAAGATATCCAACTGCTATCATGATAGAGTAATGCAAATATAGATTCTTATATATAAGAATCTAGATCACTAGAGCGGATGTATTTACTCTAAGTGGAAAGAAATGTCTTAGAAATCTTGAAAGTATTTCAAACAGACACTTATAGCTAAATCTATGATGAAATATGAATATATCATTTGAGATAAATTTATAGAATATGCTTGATATTTACGTTAATTCGTAAAGGACATACCAAAATGGCGTAAATCGGTAATGACCATGTTTATAAAGTGTGATAGTCATTTGAATTTGACAAAGCTCATATCACAATGTAAAATGGTAAGTCGAGACATATCCATCATAGACAGTGATTGGGGTGACAACTACTCTCAAATAGAGTTATCACGATTGACTACGTAAAGTTAATGGATAACATCGTGGATCCACTTACGAAAGGATTAAGCAGAGAGTTAGTTAGTGGGTCGTCTAAAGGAATGTGACTAAAGCCCTTAAAGGAATGAGTTTCTATGAAGGAAAACCTAACCCAGTTGACTAGAAATCTCAAGATTTGGGTTCAATAGGACAACCTAATTATAGAAATGCGGGGGAAGTCACTCTGGAGGAGTTACTTAATATTGTAACTTCCTAGTCCATTCTTATAAAATGTGACTTGTTGAGAGGTTAAACATATGGATTTAATGATTCAAGATGAAATCATAAAGCATAATGATTCAAGATGAAATCTAAAAGTATATGTTTTTAATGATTCAGGATGAAATCACCTATGTGAGAGAGAAATGGGTTCGCTTCGAATGGAATTATGAGGGGCGCAATTCCTTAGAGATCTTGCAGAACCAGGCTAGTGTTCATGACCATAACGAGTACGACTATGAGGACTTAACGAGGTAAAGGAGAGTCTTGTGTGAGTATGTAATGTCGTCTATGTAAATAGAGGCTAAGTTCAAGGATATCGCGTCTACTCAGATCTAGGAGACTAAGTGCACCTCACAAGGTAAGGTTCAAAGGGTCACACCTACCTATCCTATTAGGACTCAACCACAGAAATTTCGCCAAAACCTTCATGTGTCTTCGACCGATCTTCATTCATATAGGGGATTGTTGGAATAATAGTTTGGCAAAATATATTTTTGCAAACTTTGGACATTATTTAATATATGTATATATTATATATATTTATATTAGCTTGTAGTTTTGCATTCTTCTTGAAGAGAGCTTCGCAACGAGCTAAAGTATATCCAAAATAAAGTTAATATGAATGAGATATCGTGTCTCAAAGTGGGACACGTGAAACACAAAATCTATAAATCCGTTTTAGGAATAGATTAATTATGTAAATCTATTTTAGGAATATATTTAAACCATGATGAATAAGTTGACAGAATTAATTGTGAGTTCACAGAATTGATAGTGATTTACGTTTTCCTTATTTATAGTGAAGACTTTTTCTTTGAGAAGAAGTTAGGTTTTCACAATAAATATAACTCATTCTCATTCAGTTTTGAGATAAGAAATACGAGCTCCATTCATACGTTTTCCAACAGTCTTTTCGATCAGAAGCACACAGTTTTCCATGATCTTTCAAGCAAGTTTGTTAGGTCTGGCTGTACAACAGCTTTGGACGTTGTACCATGGGAAACAAACAACGGATCTGTTTTAAGGGAATCATGTTAAACACGAGCCTCGTGCCACGACCTTTTACTGCTTTCTTTATTTATCGTTCATAGTGTTTGTCTTTCGCTTCTACCCCATTCTGTTTGTTTTATTTTCTGTTAATTATTTATTGATTATAATCTTATTTTATTTTAATAAAAGTGTACATGTTTTTATCTACAAGACTCGTTAATAAACAAAAGCGCTTATTGAGAGGCAACCCAGTCCTTTACTTTATGTATTTTAGGAGTGTCATGTGTTGATCCCTCTTAGTTAGTGAACAATAACTACAAAGTTATCATTAACTAACTCATGGCAAGTAAATAAAGTAAAGTATTTGTTCTTTTGAAAAGGTTTTGTATTAGTAAAGATAACTAATAAGTAAAAGACACAAAAATAACTTTTCAACGTTTAACTCTTTTTATTAAGAATTATACCCCATTGTATGCGGAACTACAATGGGGATTGAATGAAAATGTGTGTGTGTGATCTCCTCACTAATAACTTTACATAAACCTAAAGTGTTATGCAAAGTTAACTACTATGCTAACCAACTAAGCTTACTCAAGGACTTAATAGATTTTGAGGAGTAGGTGTTTGTGAAAGATACAACTTTGAATGCACAAACTTAACCTACTCCTTTACAAGACGTTTTCTATTTATACTATATAGGTAGAGTCATACCCACATGGGTGATAAGTGCGTGTCCCAATGCTAATAGGTTAGTACATATTGTACACCTTTGTCTTTATTATAATTCTATTCTAAGTATGGGACAAACACACTTTCTAAGGTCAGTACTGACATTGACCTTGTCTTCATACCCTATTCAAGATAGTTTGACTTTAGGCAGATAAGAGCTTGGACTTATCTGTTTCAAACTATCCCGCCTATTCTTCAGTCTATTGTCTTTAGGGTCTTCTAGTTGTTGGAGATCGTATGGGGTTCAGTGAGTCTATTGCTACATCTCACTGAACCCATCACCTTCTTCTTTGGCTCAGACTTCATTCACTGAGTACCGCCTCACTGAATGCTAGAGTCTTTTTTATAGACTCAGGCTGAGCATCCTAAAGGTAACTCACTGAGTGACTGTTCACTCAGTGACCTTGAAATGTTTAAAGGTTATTATCACTTAGGATATTTTGTATTCAAATCCTAAGTGAAAGATCATTGGACACTGAATTGGCCCAACAATCTCCCTCTATTTGGATATAAATATAACCTAAGTGTTTTTAAGTGTGAGTGAGTAACTACAAATTCTTCTCATACTGGGTCTAGAAAGCTTATAAGGGATATTTAGTTTGTTATCCCAATACTTACCTCATAATCACTTATCAATAAGCAATACCAATAAGCTTTTATCTAGAAAAGAGATAAAGAAAATAGAAGATTTATTAGAGATAGAAAGTAGAGGTGGGAGGTTACACACACATGAAATGTGAGAAAATGGCAACCAACACCCTCTCTATATGTGGAGAGGGTTCTATTTATACCCTTGAGCCATAAGTGGCATGTGGGCTTTCTAACTTGGGCCGGGCTTGGCTTATCTTGGGCTTTAAGCCCGAAACATGGACAAAATTAGATTACAATCCAAGCCTATTTAACCCGACTAGCCTATTACTTAACAAAACTAATAAGACCGATAACATTCTTGTTCGACTTATATAAAATTAAGGCTAACAATCTCCCCCAATGTTGAGGTCTCTTTATTCAAATTTCTCCACTGTTGAGGTCTTCTTTAAGTTGACGTTCTTGTACGACTGGTAACATTCTTATAGGAGGTTGTCTTGTTTTATCATTGTCTCCCCTGATGTTGAAGATATGACTTTTGACATTTATGCTTTGCCTTGTTTATCTTTGGTCTTAGTCTTTGCTTGTTTGTAATGGCTTTGTTCATTCATGCTTTGTGATCTTGATCTTGAGCCTTTGTCATTTGACTTTGAGTTCTTAAGATCTTTGTCTTGCATCATCTCCTTGACTTGAATCATCTTGATTTGAGATTCTCGATCATCTTGTGCTCTTGACCAACATGCTCATACTTGTTACATTCTTGTTTGACATATATGTTCATAAGTATAACAATCTTCCTAAAATACGATTCTTTATTTTACTTTGAGGCTCTTTGATGGTAGGAAGTTTAGAATCAACTATCTTGATGTTGAATGATTGACTTTGAAAGCTTGAATATGGGCATGTGGTTTATGAATCCGACTTTACTGGAATGAGGCTACAACACCGTCGTCTTATCCTGAAATAAAACAGTTAGCAATAAAAGATGAATTTGGCTTTGTCATTCATCTTGAGTTCGGTTGCATTAACCTCCGGTTTCCCGTTTTATAGTATAAATACTATACCTGTGATCAGGTAGATTCAAAGAATCTCCTTGATAGGGTTTCCAGCTCAAAGCGTAGGATCTTCTAACACAGATGTATTAGATTTACCATGCTTGCTAGTTCTCATTACCGGAACGTCTCAAAGCAGACAACACGGTAAGAGTGAATCAGATAGTTACTATCTTTCTGATTAAGTCGTCAATTCATTTACTGGACCAAAATTGATATCCAGTTATCACAAGCTTGATTCATATAGAATCTTGCAAGTCACCTACCAAGAGCTTGTTTGATGTTGGCTCAAGCAGGATTTCCATCTTCACTGTGAATACTTAAGTATCACTCAGATGTTCTGGCAAGATCTCAAGGATAATGCGTAGGACTCTTTGTTACAACTTGTGAACTTTATGGTGTTCAGCAAGAGTATTTTGACATTGTGTCCTAATGAGATTTATAATTTGATCTCTTCTTGGCTCTAGACTCGATTTGTGCACTTTTGGTTTTAGTAATCGGAGGCTGGAGCAGACTGCCACCTATTCAATATCAACAATCTTGGAGTGAGATGTCAATAGATAACGTGTGTATCTCCGTGACAAATGAGACAAGTTTCTTTTGAGAGAAACTCAAATGGCTGAGAAGGGTTGTGCATTGCATCACTGGGTCCATGATGGCTTTCTTCAAAACCAAAAATCATCTTTGTGATTTTGATAGATTATGTATTGACCCAGTTTCTTCCTAAGTTGTGTAGAGGGCTGCTTTGTTTTCACCCTTTATCCATACATTTCTTTTTCATTCTTCAACCCCTTCAATGCTTACCAAGACGTCATCACTAACACCTTGTTGTGATTGTTCCAATGTTAGCTCAACCTTAGTCGGCATTCTTCCCTTATACTCATTCTAACTATGAATTGTCATTGGGTAGATCCCTCCTGTTCTGGTTGGATCATAGGACTTATACCTAACCTTAACCACCTTATGACTTCATCAACGTCGTGAGTTAATTGGTTGTTGGGTATAGCGATCGAACTATAAAACCATTTTCTGACATTGCTATTTTCAAATACTCCTCCTACACATGTGCATCGAGATTCGAAATTATTTCACACACGAAGGAAAGAGTTACATTTAGAGTCTTAAAGATCACATTATTCTATATCATATTTTAACCATATTTTCTCCTCTTATTTTAAATAATAAAACATTTAGTATTTGAAATACCAATTGATTAAAATTTATGACATGAAAAATTACATGGGGAGAAAAATTATACCATGATATTGCATGAATTCATTTTTTTGATAGCTCCCCTTCAACATAGTATGTGGGATACCATTAATTTTTTAAAACTTGACATTACAAGAAAAAAATGATATGGCACCACAAATATGTTGAAGACGGAGTGAGATGCCTTAGTAAATAATGTATATTATTAATTGACATTATAATTTCACGAAATATTTTTGGATACATAAAATTGACATTTATGAGATGTACCCAAAACATTAAACGGCTTTTGTTTTAAAAGCTCCCCTTCATAAATTGTTTCACTTGTTACGATGACATTGTTGAGCATTCATTTTACCAA
>BQNB010146602.1:0-12929 GCA_026074375.1 Tanacetum coccineum
CAAGCAATGTATCTCACCCTCAAGATTTGTAAAGTAATTGTAAAACAAGTGAAAGCGGGGCTATAAACTCACCTCAAATAAAAATTATTGATTTTGGAAAATCAATAAATGAGATCGTCACAATAAGTCCGACACGCAACCTATTTAATTATATGTCAATTTAGAATAAGGCAAGCGAAATAAATTGATGCAATATATTTTATAACGTAATATTTCCGCCTAATAGTTTGCGTTTTAGTTTTATAAGTCAAAATAATATTTACGCCAAGTTCGCCACTTAATACATAAGTAAACACATTTGTAATATTTTCTAATAGTAAAAAATTATTTATAGTCTATCTCGCTCGGTCATTATTTTTAGTACTTTCATATAATCAATGTAATTATAGTCTAGTTAGTTTAATAAATGATATTTATAAAGTTCTCGAAGCGTATAAATATTATATAAATGATACTACACTACTTTCTAAGGTTTTTAGAGCTTCAAACGGGACCACGAAAAACACTCTCAGAAAACCCAAAAATTAATTTCTCTAACAAAATACTTACATTTAATAAATATGTGCAGGAAACTTATTTACTTTTTAAAAAAATAGTCCAACTTTAACGGAGTGTATCTCCTTCGTTATAAACACTCACGACTCAACAAATGTCTCTTATTTTAAGGAAAAATCATTCCGGACAAGTTTTCTGTCATACACTTTAGCCGATTCGGACCCGAAACGGGGTCAAAACTCAATTTAAAAATAACTGATTTGAATTGTTAGCAATTATTGCAAGCTGTCAAAAGTGTTTATGTTTCACCAAACTTTAAACGAACATAACTTATTCGTTTTAAGTCCGATTTTTACGTTCTTTATATCCACGGAAAGGTATTTAAGTGTACTATCATATTTTTAAGTCTTTTGGCAACCAAAACCAAGTTTTCTATCTGAAACAGTAAGAATAATTCGAGACAGTTTGTATACATTTTATATCTCTAATAATACTCTGCATTAAATAACAAAAAAAAACCATTCTAACCTATTCCCTTCATTATTTTTCACAATTATTCACTACACAAAAAAAAATCCATCTATATTAATCCATCAACACTTCAACTATTTTAACTTAATTTAAAAGACATGTAATTATACAATCTAATTAACATATCTAACTTTATAATCTTACCATTATCTAAGTCTAATATTTGTAACTGTACTATGAGATGTCAAAAATAAATATTTTTAAGTGTATGAACATATATATAATTTATTTAACACTTTCTTGTAAGTATATAATTATAAGACTTTTACTTGTTTTCTTTGTAAATTTTTAAAAAATAACAACTACTTGGTGATATATCATGATATATAAGAGGTTTATAACAAAATATAGGAAATGAAAGTATGAGAAAGATTATGAAACCTTGAAGATGAAGTATGGCAAGATTGACTAGCTTAAAACCTAAATCAAACCCAAATTAGGTTTGATTTCTACTAAACCCGTTAGAACTCCTTGAAATACCCTTGAAAAATATCAAATACAATTTTCTTCTTGGTTTTCTATTGTTAGCCGATTATGGTAGTGCTAAGAGAAGAGAGGAAGTGCTTTCTTTTGGCTTGGTGAATTATGGTCAAGTGCTAGCTTCTTAAATAATAAAACAAGGCATAAAATTTAGTAATTGTTTATTCTTAGAGACAAAACATGAATTGACCTTAGGAGACATGTTGGTGGCGATGGAAAGGGAGGAAGAAAAGAGAAGAGTGTGTTGCTTGCTAACTTGGTAATATCCCTAAGGTAATGTTTTTTATGCAGGGTTAACCTAAAGATAATCAAAATGGTATTATAATGTGTATTATGGTAGTGGGGGATGCCACTATTGTTTTTAGGGGAGGGAATTATTTAAATTTGAGTATTATGTATAAGTGTGTGTATTTTTTTAAGTATGGAAGGGTGGTATGGTTTACATGCATGCATAAATGTTCATAATGCAAAACGTAAGCGTTTTACGTAAAACTTACAAAATAAATATGAAAACTCTTAAATTATCTTCGTAATAATTATACAACACATAATTCACGTAAACTTATATTTATTTAATTCTGGTTTACGATAAATGTTGATTTTCAGATTACACGATTTAACTTAACGGTTAAATTAAAAGTAAACACGTAAAGGTTCAAAGTAAATAGTTTTGAGTTTATTGACGTAAAATGACCTGAAAAATACGAATTGTCACAGTCTCCCCGTGTTAAATGAATTTCGTCCCTAAATTCAGTTTGAGTGACTTTCAGAGTGGTGTTGACGAAGAGATGTGGGTACTTATTGCGGAATACTTATCTTAATCCTCAAAAAACGTGGTAACCAACTTTATTTTCTTAATACTGAGAGTGTCATCGGGACGAGTTTCAACTCCTTGTTTATACCATAAAGATTTTTGTTCTCAACATTCTCCTTCTTAATTGCTTCAGCTTAAGCGTTCAAGATTTGTGACGGCAGATTTAATTTTTTTTTCATGACTAAAGTTCAACTCTTAGTGGCTTTCTTCGTTCTTTTTGGATTAAAGCATCACTTACAATATTTGCCCTTCCAGGGTGATAACGCATATATACCCATGATGGCGTCATAACTATTAAGTCTTACGGTATTACGTCGAGATTGAATGGGTGATTTAGTAAGTTCCTTGATGGCGGTTAAACTCGTTGCCGGATTGTCCTAGGATGACTAGTGATGCGTCTTGACTTTTCGGCTTAGGATTTGGCGTAAGATGATGTCGAGTCTATGCAGTAAGGTGGTGTAAAGGTCTATTTAGTTTTGGGTATTTACTAATACAAATGCCCATAACATGCACAACTTACGAATAGGTACACAGAATTTTGCTTTTTGAATATATAAGTAGAATATTGGTTTTTAACAAAAACTTAAAGGCGACTACTCCGAGCATAACACAGTCCTTCCTGAATTACACATTAGTGATTAGGCTATGTATAATTGAGGACTAACGGCAATGATCATTTTCGTCAAACTAATGTTATGTATGTAGTAGTATCAAAATAGTTTTATAGTGTGACAAAATAATTCACAAGATAAAATCAAGGTATTTTATAGGATGACAACAAAATGGGTTGCAAGAAAACCGTAAGATGGTTTATAAGACAATAGCCAAATAGTTCATGGGGTGATAGTAAAATAATTTCTGTGATGATAATAAAATACTTTATAAGGAAATATTAAAATGGTTTATGAGATGATAGTAACATAGTTTTTAAGTCGATGGAAAAATAGTTTATAACATGATAGGAAAATAGTTAATAAGGTGATAGAAAAATAGTTTATAAGATGGTAGAAAATGATTTATAAAATGGTTGTGAAAATGTTTATAAGACGATGATAATTTTAATGAGTAGTTTGCATAAATAAATAATGAAATAAAATGTAATAGACCGAACTGTCATAACATATAAATTGATAGGGATTTTAAAAAATCCATACGGTACAACGAGATTAAAGGAAAGTACAAAGTAAATCTCTCTAGAGAATAAGGTCTAAGAAGGTTTCGACTTAGGTTTTATAGGCAAGACGGGAAGGATCTTTATTTAAGCATTAGTATAATTAGTAACGACGTTAAGGTCTTGATCGGCTTCTCCTTCTCCCAAAGCATACACCATTCCACCTGCTTCACTACTTCCATCTTGGTTTCCATAGTTTTGATTCTTTAACACCGGGCATTCACTATGATAGTGCCCTTGTTTCCCACATTCAAAGCAAGTAAGGGTTCTTTGATTTGCCACCAGAGCCCCCTGATTTGTTGTGGCAGCTAGTCTCCTACAATCCTTGGTTTGATGACCAATCCTCTTGCAATTTCCGCACTTTGTAGTGCATGATCCAGTATGGTGATATTTGCATTTATTGCACAGAGGTAAGGTTCCAGTATACTCTGTCTTCTCACCATGCCCAGCAGTGTAAACCCTTGCTACGTTCTGCTTCTTGTAGGGTGGTTGCTGAACATGGTCATCCCTTGGATTGTGTCACACCCCCAAAATGGGTCGCAGCGAAAATAGGAATTCGAGGGCGTGATTTCATAAATATCTCAAACACAAGGCAAGGGAACAACCACTATATTAACGTTTTAAAAATAAACACCGTTGCATTGATAAAATAAATTTAGTCTTTACAATAATTCATATGATTCGAATAGTTAAATGCGGAAGCTTAAAGAAGTTTTGAAAATAGAAAACGGTATTTAAATGATAGATGAAGTTCTTGAAAGACCGGGCCATGCATGAGACCCCACATTGCACATCAAAGTTATCCACAGCTAAGCACCTGAGAAAACATGCTTAAAACGTCAACATAATGTTGGTGAATTTATAGGTTTAAGTAAAACGTTAAGAATAGACCGCAAGATTTATAAACGTATTAACCACACATACAATACCCGTCAAAAGTAACTACGATTTGCACTAAGCTCATGACACCAAAACTATGACGTACGCATGCAAATTAATGCACAAAGTAAAGTATCGAGCCCAAAGGAGGCCAACCAGAAACCACCTAAACTACAGACATGGTATACGTCCGTTTGACCAGTTTGTCGGTCGTGTAAGAATCACCAATACATAGACGGGGATGTCAATCCCAATAGATCTATTTACAACACTCGGGCTTACAACTTGTAACTAACAGTTTATGATAATGGGCAATAGTGGTTTAACGCTACTTAGACAAATTCGTAATCAGGAAAAAAGTAAAATAAGTACTTGCGTCTAAATGTAAAAATCAAGCAATGTTTCTCACCCCAAAAAGTTGTAAAGTATTCGTAAATAAGTAAAATGTGGGGCTATAAACTCACATTAACAATCGACGAGTAAAAGGTAATCAACGAAAGAAGAATCAAATCACGAGATCCTAACCGCGACCTAATTAAACGACGCGCTTTAGGAGAAGGAAATATATAACGAAACGACGCATAAATCGTTTATAGAAATCATCATCACCCATATGTGTTTGTGTCTTAGTTTAAGTAGTAAAAATGTGTCTTAACAAAGATATAAGGTTTCTAGTTACTTTACGACACTTAAACGAAAAATTACTATTTTTGGAAAGTTTCTATTTTTAAAAAGTTTAGAAATCCTGAATGTTAATGTCATTTAAGAATGTATGTTAATTCCATTATTCCTCTAAACGCACTAAGGAAACTTAAACGTCTAACTTTTACTTTCATCTCGCTAATATATAATTTGTTAAATAAGGACTTACTATTTTTAGTAATCTCTAACGTTTTTTAAATATAGTTTTTAGAAAGTTTCTAACGTGCCCTAACTATATATAAGTGATACACTAACATTCGATAATGTTTTTAAAGCTCAAACAAACTCGAAAACATTCAGAAAGCCATTTTATTATTCTAATCAGCACCTAAATTCCATTATAGTGTTCCAAAAATGATCCGACTTTAGCATGGTATAATTCCTTCGGTTTAGACTTTCATGACTCGAGAAAAGTTTCTTATTTTAGCGAAAAATCATTTCGGATAAGTTTTCTTTTATACATTTTGGTCGACTCGGACCTGAAAGGGGGTCAAACCACGCATTTAAGAATCTTCTCAGAATGTACCCAAAACAGTTTTGCCGAAAAGTGTTCCCAAATTTTATTTGACCACAACTTACTCGTTTTTCGTCTGATTTTTGTGTTCTTTATATCAAAATTTCCGTAACGACATCTACTATAATAATATTAGAGTTTTAGTGTCAAATCATTTTTAAATCCCTCTAATCCCATGAACTAAAACTAGTTAACAAGGTATATTTTTTGAAAATGATTCAAAACTTCACCTCAACATCACAAATTCCATATCTAACCTAATCTCCTTCCACTACTTAAACCAACAACAAATCCATACTCATAACTAACCTAATCCCATCTCCATCAACTTTGTAACACACTAATCCGACTAGTTAAACAAGATTAACAACATTAAAATTACCATTTCATCAAGAATCTTTCAAAACCTAACTTGCTTATTTTCGTAAAAATGACACAAACACAACCATGGAATTCGAAATATGCAAGAGTACATGAACAAATAAGAACTTAAAGAGATGAGTTCAAGAACTAGCTTACAACTATGATGAACAAGAAAGAAATAACAAGAACTTGAATAAGAGACTTCAACCCTTGAAAAACCCAAAATAAATAATGAAACCCTAGTTCTTGATTCTTGAAAAACCCTAGAATGAATGAAGTAACTCTTGAAAACACACCATAGATAACCTTAAATATCAACCCCACATACTTGAATCAAGAAGGAAATGAAGAAATGTGAAACCCCTTTGGTTGGGTTTTTGAGCCGAGATAAACAAGAAGAAGGAGAGAAAAGGTGTTTGAGTTTTTATTTGCTAGGAAGAAGTGAAACCCTAAGAATGATATCAAGGGGTATTTTTAGGAAGAGTTAGGTTTTTGTGGTCCATGGAACTTGACCTAATCAAAAGACTAACACACCCTTGTGGTGTGCTGTGTGGTTCGGCTAGAAGGAAGAACAAAAAGAGCTAAGTGAGCCATTTTGTAGTTCAAGGAATAAATGGTTAAGCTTATGTGCTTAACCAAGCCAAGAGTTGTCCAAGACTTGTAAGAAGTCACATGAGGGTGTCTAACATGGGTTGTGTGCATGAGAGTGACACTCTCATGTGTCACTTTCCATGTCTTACAAGCATAAATGACTTGAAATTGCAAAAAAGATGCTCACTTCTTTTATTTTGAATGTAACCGAAATTTATGAAGAGGAGGGGGTTTATAATTTCGAATTTTTTGACAAGATAATAATAATAGTTGATAACTTGAGTTTACATGCAAAGATGGTGAGTTTTCGGGGTTCCGTTGGACATAAAATGCTAAAAACACAAACCCACGCGAAAAACGTAATAATCGAAAACGTAAGTGTACATAACCTATGTAACACTTTAAAATGAATATAAAAAGTATAATATGAGTAAATTAAACTTAGTCCACGGTCAGAACGCATCTGATAACATTTTTTAGTTTTATGCGGACAACTTCCTGGTATTAGGTCAAATTAACACGTAACTTATAAAAGTTAAAATAATGCACGTAAATGGTAAAATAATGACCTGTGAATTTACGGAGTGTGACAATCTTTCCCAGTTAAAAGAGATATGTCCCCAAAGCTCACGTTGTGGTATTCGATGAAGGTGCAGGTTAGCGAAGAGCTATGGATACTTCTTCTGAAATTGGTGTTCGCGCTCCCAAGTAAACTCAGGACCTCTTCTTAAATTCCAACGTACTTTCACAATCGGGATACGGCTTTGTTTTAAACGCTTGACCTTTTGGTCCATAATCTCAACTGGTTCTTCTATGAAGTGAAGCTTGTCGTCGATTTGAATTTCATCCAATGGGATAGCAAGTGTTTCGTCAGATAAACACTTCTTCAAGTTCGAGACATGAAAAGTACTATGAACTCTGCTTAGTTGTTCTAGAAGTTCGAGTCCATAAGCAATAGCTTCGACCTTAGCAAGAATCTTGAAAGGTCCAATATAACGCGTGTTCAGCTTTCCCTGTTTACCGAAATGTATCGCCCCTTTCCATGGTAAAAATTTCAGCATGACCTTATCTCTAATTTGAAATTCTAGAGGCTTACGCCTCACGTCGGCATAACTCTTTTGACAATTACGAGCAGCTTGAATTCGACTCTTGATTTGGATGACCTTCTCTATTGTTTCATGCACAATATCTGGGCCAGTGAGTTGGCTATCTCCAACCTCAGCCTAGCAGATAGGTGATCGGCACTTACGACCATACAATGCCTTAAACGGTGCAGCCTTAATCCTCGTGTGATAACTGTTGTTGTAAGAAAATTCCACTAAGGGTAAATGTCTATCCCATCCCTTTCCAAAATCAATCACACATGCACGTAACATTTCTTTTAACGTTTGAATGGTCCTTTCACTTTGATTGTCAGTTTGAGGATGATAAGCCGTACTCATATCTAGCTGAGTACCTAGAGCTTTTTGAAGCGACTGCCAGAAATGAGATGTGAATCTGCTATCTCGATCAAAGATGATCAAGACTGGCACTCTGTAACATTCCCAAACGGGGCCTAGACGGAATACGTGTCCGAGGGCGTGGCTTCATAATATACATCACACAAGATCAAGGTAATGACCACTATATGGATGTTTGTAAAAGTAAACACCGTTGCAATTGATAAAAATACTTTAAGTCATTACATAATTCATATAACAGTAAGAATACAGAAGCTTAAGAAATTGTTTTTAAAAGACAACGGTATTTAATGACAGATAAATGTTCTTGAAAATCCAAGTATGCATGAGACATCACATTGCACTTCAAGAATAGATCCAAGCTAAGCACCTGAGAAAAACATGCTTAAAACGTCAACATAAAGTTAGTGAATTCATAGGTTTGAATTGGTAATAAGAATGGATCACGAGTTTGCAAAACATATGTGACTATTATAACAGATTCAATATCACATAGAAAGGTATTTACGTTGCACTAAGCGTATGACACCAAGGTTCAATAGGATTGGTAGCATGCATATTGCCAAATAAAACTTTCCCTAATAGGTGCCTTAACAGAACAACACCTAACATCCAACATGGTATACGTCCATCGATCTAGTAAGTGCTACTTACTCGGACGGGATTATTAGTCCCAATAGATCTATTTACTACACTCGCGCTCACTTAACCAGAACGGGAAGTCACGAAATTAACGGTTCATGATAACTCGTGCATTAAAAGTTTAAACGCTACTTAGGCAACACGTAAACAGGATTGGGAAATCGTAAAGCATTTGTGTCCAATGTTTAAAAAAACAAGCAATGTTTCTTACCCCAAAATAGTAAAAACATGGGGTTATGAACTCACCTTAAGAAAATGGTGATATAGTAATACAACGAAGAGTATAACAAAATCGAACGACTCTAACCGCGACCTAATTAAAAGACGCGTTTGAGAAACGAGAGATAAATAACGAAATGTCGGATAAGACGTTTATAAATAAAATAGACATCTATATGTGTTTGTGCTTTAGTTTATATAGTAAAAACGTGTCATTACGAAAGTATAAGGTTTATAGTTACGTTACGCCATGTTTTACAAAAAATTTCCATTTTTGGAAAGTTACTATTTTTAGAAAGTTTATATTTTAGGAAAGTTCCAAGTTTTGGGATGTTAATACCGTCTCCTATATTTGTTAAGTCCATATTTTAGTGAAACCTAAACGTCTACCTTTTACGTCTATCTCGCTAATATATACTAACTTACTAATTTTAGTAACGTTCAGCTATTTCGAATTACCGTTACTAGAAAGTACCTAACCCTTCCTAATATTATCTAATGTTACGTTATTATTTTATAAGGTTTTCGAAACTCAACGAACCTATTTATAAATGAAATCGACTTACTTTACGTTTTTAGATATCTCATAAGTAATTCCATGTTCATGATAGACAAGTCCCTCGTCTAGCCCTTTTTAGCCTAAATCTCAAAAAATCCGGAAGTAAAACATCATTCTGGACAACTTTTGTGCTTTATACTTTAGCTGATTCGGATTCGAAGGGGTCCGTATCGTCCGTTTTAACTGCTGATCTGATCGTGTCGAAAATGGTTTTGCCGAAAAATGTTTCAAGTTTCATTTGATCATATCTTGGTCGTTTTAAGTCCGATTTTAGTGTTCAATATATGAAAAACTATCGATACGAAACGAGCTATCCGAAATCTATATTCTTGGCTAATGAAAACATTTTTAAGTCGCCTAAAACACAAAAACAAAAACAAAAATCTGTACAACCAACATATTTAATCCGAAAACAATCCCAAAATCCACACAACTTCCTACAATATGCCTAATCTAACCTAATCGACTTCACTACTAATCCAACCACTGAAACCAGACTTTATGTGTAACCTAATCGCATCCTTATCATCATATCAACACACGAATTCACTCATCCCTTCCTTAATTAAAATATTAATATTAACGAACACATAATACTTTATTATTTCATAAACCCATCTTGTTTCTTTTGAAAAATAACATAAACACTATAGGATATATATAAAACTTGATCAAGAATCATAAGAATATAAAAGCGAAAGCAAGAGATTCAAGATAAGCTTACAAGGTTGATGCACAAGCTTATGAAACAAGAACTTGAAAAGGAAGAGGTGAATCTTGAAAAACCCAAGTAAATAACCAAAACCCCAACTCTTGAAATCTTGCAAAACCTTGAAAACCTTTAAACCCACACTTGGAATCACCCTAAGTATGATTAGAAATGAACTTGGAATGGTTGGATCTTGAAGAAAAATCAAAGAAAGTGAAACCCTTATGGGTGTTGTTGTCGTGAGTGGGAGTGACAAAAGGAGAAAAGAGAAATATTTTTGGTGGCTTGGAAGGAAATGAGAACCCTGATATTGTGAGATGTGTAGTATATATATGCCAAGATTAGGGTTTAAGGGTCACATGGAACCAAGCCAAGTGACTAACAAGTTGGCTAGGACCCTTGAATGGGTGTTGCTTGGTTCGGCTAGACAAAGAAAAGAAAAAGGGACCAAAACCAAGTTTAAGCCATTTGAGAAATAAAATGCATGTACTCTTTATTTTTGCTAGTGGTTTAGTGGTCCTCCCATGGTGCAATGTGACAAGAATGGTGTAAGAGATCACAAGCTCTTGTTTGTGCATAGAGGATGCATACAAACATGTCACTATCCAAGCTTACATGCATGTGATCATGTTTGAAATTTAATTTTTTGTGCTTCCATTTATTTTGATCTTGCACCGAAATTTTGAGGACAAGGGGGAGGGAAATTTCGAAAATTTGATAAGAATAATAATTGTTAGGATAAAAAATATGGTGTCTATATGGAAATTACTCTAGTTTATGTTTAAGTTAAAACACAAGGACTAAAAGTGTAATTAGTCCAAAGCGTCATTGTGTTTTACCTATAAATACTCCCCCCTAATCAACATTAGAGGGTGAAGCTCATAGTTGTAATTTTTATTTCATTTTACATTTTAATAAAACTTGAAAATTAGAAAAATCTCTCCTCATCATTATGGCTTATTCTTATTTTGAGCTTCCCCAACCTCCCGAGATCGTGAATCATGAAACCTCACAAGTGGTATCAGAGCAGCAGGAGCGATTCGTGATGTTTTAGTGCTTATTCAGTTCAGCTTATTCTGGCTTATTTTTGCTTATTCAGTTCTGATTATCAGTCCAGCAGCTTATTCGAGATTATTTCAGTCCAGAGTTTGTTCGTGTGGTTTATTCAACAGAATAGTTGTGATTTCAGCTTATTCAGATCCGAGTTTTATGATTATAGCTTATTTAGCTTATTTTCGATGTGTTTGACTTGATCAGAATTGACTGCTTACGGTTTTATCGTAAGATTTGTTCAATTTCGGTTAGTTAGACAAATTTCGATATTAACTGCTGATTTTATAATTTCAAAATTGGTCAAACATCAAATTCGGAAGTTAAATTTGATGTTGACTTTTGGTCAACGGTCAAACTCGATGGCTTCCGAAATTGTTCTAACCGCCACAATTTGATATTTTCCGAAATTGTTTTGTCGAAAATGGAAATGAAAAGCAGATATAAGGTAGGAAATAATACAGATCTGTAAATTTTGAAAAGCACAAACTGCTATCTACACGAAATGGATATATACATACTGAAATGAAATCACGACAAACTCAGGCTATGACCGAAAAGTTTTGTTGTTGAAAATTACTTTTTGACGGACCAAATTCGATATTGAAAGTGAGTCCACCGAGTTAACTTAGTGTCATCTCGGTAATAACCGAGTCAGTCTATACCTTATCGAACAATGAAAACAGACCAAGAACAGCCAACACCACAACAAATCTAAACTATACTATCCCCTCCTCCTCAACAACTCAAACTCATCTACACAACTCAAACCAAGACTCAAAATTGAAAAATGAACAACACAAGATCTCAGATTCCTTTCATTCGTGTTGTACAAATATGCATCATGAACTTAATAGATCAATCACACGAAAGGTGTTCATCATATATATGTGACAACATGTATTTTGTCTCTTCAATATTCGAAAAATAAAGCAAGTCATATAACAAAATTGTTATACTCTTGTCTTTGTTTCGACTGATCAAAAATGCAAACACAAGAGATTCAACCTACCTGAGACCTTTAAATGATCTTAAAGCCAAAACCTTGAGTTCTTCATGGGTTTATCTGTCATATTTTACTAATTAAGAAGAAGAAAGCAAGCTGTGGAATCAGGGTTTATATGTTGTTATGAAATAAGGGTTTGAGTTGTGGGTTTTTGTTTGTAGCTGTGATATATTCACGATGGAATAAGGGTTCGTTGGTTGTAGTAATGATACTTGTGGCTGTCATTTTCTTGAAAAGGAATTGAAGATCTGTAGATTGGAGAAAAAAGGTTGAAAAAGTTTATGGTGGCTGTGTTGTTAAGAGAGAAGTAGGGGTTGGTGAGTGTTGTGAAAACCTTAGGGTTATAAAATGAGTCAAAGGGTAGGTATGTATGTGTGTGGATCGGGTCATGTGTTTATAACAGACTTTGAACCGTAACATGTTGATAGGTTGGCAACTTGGCATGGATATTTACTAATCATATTTGGGCTTGATCAAAAATTTAGGCTGCAACTAGACTATACCGAATATTGGACAACATATAATATGGGCTGACCGAAATTATAATGGGCTGAGCTGAAATAAACAAACCGAATTTTGGGCTGAAACTGCTAAAGAGAAGTATTGTGACATAATTGTTCGGAAACAAAAACATCACTTATTGATTAAAACGATCCGGATAAATGATTCACGAAAACGTTCACAAGGCTAATCTCAGGATTTAATCGCAAGAATTGATTATGGGGATGATTCGTTATCATTTGT
>BQNB010146605.1:0-16550 GCA_026074375.1 Tanacetum coccineum
TAATTTAACTAGTACTGAAAATTATAAAATGTGGAATATTGCTATGACATTTGCTTTAAGAAATCATAATAAGCTTGGTTTTAGTGATGGCTCTTGTAAAAGAGATAATAATAATCCTAGTCTTGCTAATCAGTGGGATATGCGTAATTATGTTGTTGTTACTTGGTGTCTAAATTCTTTAAGTCCTGATCTGTTTGCTGGTGCTATATATGCTAAAACTGCTTTTAAAATGTAGAGTGATCTTAGAGAAACTTATGACAAAGTTGATGGTTCTGTTGTGTTTAATCTGCATAAAAGTATTAATTCATTGAATCAAAACGGTGATCCCCTTGCTGAATATTATAATAATTTGAATTCTTTGTGGAATCAGTTTGATGCTATAATTAGTTTACCTCCTTGTACTTGTGAGGCTGCTAAACACTTTGAAAAACATAATCAACTTATTAAGTTGATGCAGTTTCTTATGGGATTAGATGAGAGCTATTTGGCAATAAGAAATAACATTCTTACTAGGGAAACCACTGGTAAAGGCAACTTTTGCAATTATTAGTGGTGAAGGATCACATAGGAATGTCACTTCTTTTGGGGCCACTATACCTACTGCAACTGCTTTAATTTTGCAGCCAAAACCTTTGACAATAAAAGGAGGCCAAACAATAACAGTAATTTTAATAGAGGATCTGGCTCTAACTCTAATAATAGAGGACTTAATCCTAATTAAAAGTGTACTAATTGTAATAAGATTGGTAATACTATTGATAGATGTTTTAAGCTTGTTGATTATCCTGCTGGTTATGTTAAGAGGAGTTTTAATTCTAGTACCAGGCCTGTTTCTAGTAATAATGCTTCTATTGATGGCCATACTAATTATGCTGGTAGCAATAATGCTACTACCAACATCTCCCTTGTCTCTCTGTCTAATGAACAACTTTCTAGACTTACGAGTCTTCTTAATGATAATGGTCTCTTCTGCTAATGCCAATATGGCAGGTAATGTTCTTAAAAATATTAAGGGAACTTTGTTTAATGGCAATATAAAGTTTAATCTGAATTTTAAAAAATATTTTAATGGGAACACAAATTTTCTAATTGGAAATATAAGTCTGGGATAGATTGTTGATTCAGGAGCTAATCAACATATGACCAAGTTTGCAAAATTTTTAGTAAATGTTGTTGACATGTCAAATATTGGTCTTACTGTAGGACACCCAAATGGTACTCAAGCTTTAATAACTAAAATTGGCGATTTAAAAATAAACAATGATATTACTTTATATGATGTTCTTGTTGTCCCAAAATACATTGTCAATCTTTTATTTGTTCATAAGATTGCTAGAGACAGTAAGTTGTTTGTTGGGTTTGATGATGAAAAATGTTAGATTCAGGATTTAAGGGCAAACAAGACTGTGGGGATCAGTAAACAATGCAATTGTCTTTATATGTTTGATGTTGATAATGCATGTAATATTGTGTCCAATAACTGTATTTCTTCTTGTTATGTGTCCAAAACTATGTGGCATCAAAGACTTGGTCATCCTGCAGACCAAGTGCTTGATGTTCTTAAGTCTACTTTAAATCTTGATAGTCAATCTGTTTCTGATCATCTTTGTGATACTTGCAATAAATCTAAACAAACAAGAGAACCATTTCCATTTAAGTGATCATAAATCTACTAAAATTGGTTAATTAGTTCACCTAGATGTTTGGGGACTTTATAAAGTTGTTAGCAGGGATGGTTTTAGATACTTCTTGACTATTGTAGATGACTTTTTTAGAGATGTTTGGGTTTACTTGCTTAAAGGGAAAGATGATGTCTATGATCCATTGTAAGTTTTGTCCACATGTTAACAAATCAATTTGAAACTAATGTCAAAATTTTCAGAAGTGATAATGGGACAAAATTTGTTAACAACAGATTACAAAAATTCTTTAATGATAAATGGATTTTACATCAAACTTCATGTGTTTACTCACCTCAACATAATGGAATTGCTAAAAGGAAACATATGCATCTTCTTAATGTTGCTATATCCCTTATGTTTCAGGGGGAATTACCTTTATATCTTTGGTATGAATGCATTATGACTGTTGTTTATCATATTAACATGATTCCTTCTTCTGTATTGTCTGGCAAATCACCTTTTTATTTTGTGTATGGGCATGACCCTTCACTCTCTGACTTTAGGGTTTTTGGTTGTTTGTGTTATGCTACTATTCTTGACAACCAAGATAAGTTTAGTAGTAGATCTGAAAAATGTGTTTTTATTGGGTATTTCAATTCTAAAAAGGGTTATAAGTTGCTAAGTCTTGAAAACAAATCAAATTTTTATTCAAGAGATGTTAAATTTTATGAAACAGTCTTTCCTTTTAAAATGAAAAACAATCTACAAAAAACTACTTTTGATTCTCGTGCAACAAAGGATATTAATCATAAGAATTTTTTTGATAATGAAAACCCTAAAAGACCCAATGATGATGGAAGAGTGTCTTCTTATGATGATGGCACATAGTTGAGTTCTGTTGATCAGAATGATGATGACTCTGGAGCAACTTCTATAGATGAAAATATACACCCCGAGGGCAATGTTTCAGATGAAACAGATATTGTTGGTATTTTTTTATGAAAATCCAGAGTTAAACTCTAAGATTGAGGACTTGCGAGTCAATACTGTTAGAAGGTCTTCTAGACAGACCAAGTTGCCTGCAAGTCTAAATGATTTTATTGTCGAGGGTAAAGTTAAATATTATGTTGAAAGGGTTGTTAATTATTCCAATCTCAGTCTGACAATTTTAGCTTTGCTTTTAATTTTAACAAAAGCATTGAACCTACTTGTTATAAAGATGATATTCTTGATAGTAACTGGATTGATGCTATGAATGCTAAAATTGAAGCTCTTAATAGAGATCATACTTGTATTATTACTGATTTGCCTGCTAATAGAAAACCCATTGGTTGTAAATGGATTTTTAAGATTAAATACAAAGTAAATGGTGAAATTGAAAGGTATAAGGCTAGATTAGTTGCTAAATGCTTTAATCAAAGAGAAGGCATTGATTTGGATGAGACTTTTTCACCTATTGTTAAAATGTCTACTATTAGATGCTTAATTGCTATGTCTGTTAGAAATAAATGGCCTTTCTTTCAGTTAGATAATAACATTGCCTTTCTTTTTGGAGAATTAGAAGATGATGTCTATATGACAATTCCTCAAGGGTTTTTCTGATAAGAATAATCAGAATAAAGTGTGCAAGCTTGTTAAGTCCCTTTATGGACTTAAACAAGCTCCTAGAAAATAGAATGAAAAACTTGTTAGTGTTCTAAAATGTAACACCCCTAAAATCATGCAGCGGAAAGGTAACCAGGGGCGTTACTTCATAATACGAGAAACACAAGATACAAGAGAACGACCACTATATGGACGTTTTAGAAAAATACATCGTTGAATTAATTTAAAATAAAGTTTTACATAGAGTAATAATATTCAAATTCATAGCAGAAGCAAAAGTTACGTTTTATTACATCAACGAGTATTAAGATGAAATTTCCATGAAATGCGACTCTTAGCAGATGGTATGATCATGGGCTCTGTAAACTACCCGCTTACCATGCAATTAAGGACCTAAGATAAACATGCTTAAAGCGTCAACATACGTTGGTGAGTTCATAGGTTTAATTAAACAGTTAAGTGAACCACAAGATTTAAAGTGTATGACATGTAACACATACAATGCCATATAAAGAAAAAGAGTTATTGTTACCTAGCACTAAGCTCATGCAAACAAAGCCTTAACAAAACAGTGTCTTGCAAATCAATGCAAGTTGTTGCCCCCTATAGGTATTCTATCCCAAAATACCCAATGCTCCCCAAATGTATATGCGTTCGTCCGGTGAGAGCTACCAACACCCGAACGAGGATGTCAACCCCAATAGATCTATTCACAACATTCGTGCTTACACGCAGTAAGTAACGGTTCATGATTATAGGGTACTAAAAGTGGGAATGTGGTACTTAGGCTAAAGCTGTAACAGATTTAAAAGCTACTTGTGTCCATAGTAAAAGCTAGCATGTATCTCACCACAAGGGTTTACAAAGCATTCATAAAAACGAGAGAAAAGTAGGGCTATGAAACTCACCTTTAACAAAGTGGTGATTCGAGAATTAATCAACAAGTATAAACACGCAACGATTCCAAAACGTGACATAATGAATGACGAGTCATTTTAGACTTATGCAAATGAAGTGAAATGATGCATATGAGTTTTTATAACTTTATATCACCCGTACATGTTTGCGTTTAAGTTTTTATAAGTCAAAATGTGATTTACGTCAAGGTTTAATAATTACTTTTAGTTTTAACATTTTACAAAAATGACCTCTTTGTGCAACTTTGGAAACCCATAACTCATTCGTTTCTTAACATTTTCGCCCAATTCTGACTCGTATGTAAAGTATCTAAAGAGCACTACAACAACGCTCTATTGGCGCTATATCTCATTCATCCTCTAAAACACTCAAAACGACCTCAAAGTGACTAGGTCAACCCCTTTTACAAAGAAATCAAGTACATTTATGAAAAAACAGATTTCATTTAACTTCGCAAGGTCGTAACTCCTTCTTTACTTAACCTCTGGACTCGATCCTGGACTTTCTGGAAACTAGACAGTGAGTACTACAAAGAGTTTCTTGTGACAATTTTCTTGATTCGAACCCTAAACTGCTCAAAAACAGTCTTAAAGTTGCTACATCAGAAACATTTTTTGACACTGCAGTTTTTTAGAAAATACATATGTTTGTCCGATTTTCAAATAGTCATAACTTCTTCGTCATAAGTCCGTTTTTAGTGATTCAAGCGGCCACAAAAAGCTTATTAAGCCTATGATGAGGTGTCATTTAATATACTTTTTAGGGTCATTTAACCCCCTAAATCAAGCAAATATGCCCAAAATACGTGCTTATCATTTCTTTTTATATTTTTAGCATTTAGAGGAAATACATGTGACTTGGACTCAATTTGGGAAGAAACATGACAAGATTTCAAATTTACACGAAGAGGATAAAAATTGCATAAAGAAGACTAAAGCGACAACGTCAAGAACTTTGACGATGGCGTCAGAAGTAGCCGACTTAAAAAAAGCCCTAGAAGATTCGGCGGGGCGACGACGTCGCAATTTACAAGCGACGACGTCGCGATTGATTTCCTATATATACAAACCCTAGTTTTTCAGTTTAATGTGTGGAATTCGTGAGGAATATTTAGGGAACGATTTTTATCAGTCCTTAGGTCGATTTTAGGGTTCTAAAACCCTATTGTATCCACCATTACTCCATGTTTAATTAAAGTGAAGTTCTTTTATCCCTTTAATCTTTCAATATGTCTATGTGTTGTTTGATTAATTGTTCTTCGCTTTCCTATTAACATGTTAGGCTAAATTTATTAATGTTTGCTTATGATTGCATGAAACTTGGTTTGTAATTCCTTTTACTATTGCTTCTTGTTGGTGGTGTGCACGTTAGGCTCTAGAAAACTAGCTTCTTAATTGCTTGCGAAGACGTCTAGGGAAACGTGATTGTGTAGAAAGGATACCATCGCAATAGTCTTCATACTACTACCTTGCCCTAATATGGTTGATCACCTTTTAAGTGATTGAATGCGTGTAATGTACACTTAGGGGCCTTGTAATAGTCTTCATACTGCCTTACTTGTGTGTTGCCTTAACGGAATATTACATAGACGGTGGGTTTATGCAAGTCATTCATAAATTAGAAAATACTTAGGGAATATTTAGGGAACGATTTTTATCAGTCCTTAGGTCGATTTTAGGGTTCTAAAACCCTATTGTGTCCACCATTACTCCATGTTTAATTAAAGTGAAGTTCTTTTATCTCTTTAATCTTTCAATATGTCTATGTGTTGAATTAGTTTTAATCAAGCCTCCCTTCAAAACTCGAGATTTTACTTGCTTTCTTAAAAATATATAAATATAAGAATAATCTTCTCTTAACCCTTTGACCTTAGTGACATTCGATTCGATCCTACCCAAACCATTCCCCTAGAGAACGATAACAACCCTCAAGTCTTGCCTATACTACACTGCAACGATTAGGTATTCTACCAAATGGATTGTAAAACTTTTTGGTTTTGCAAAACTCCGCATCAGCCTACTATCTATTTCACATACCCACTGTTGCAAAAACTGACTCTAAACTACCCAAATCTAGCATAGAAAATAGCCCATCATCAACCTATTTATTTATATATTTCCACTTTCTTTTACCAAGAAAATTCACCAACACTATTCTAGTCCTAAACCCTTGTATAAATTTAACAAGAACCTTATAATTAGAGCATGGTAACATGTTTTTAACCTCAAATCTATATTTAACACGACAAAACAAAAATAGTAAGAACATGAGTACCATATTTCATATTTGTAACTTTTCTTTTATAAATGATATTTTTGTAAACATGAAGAGATGATGTAAGAAATGAAATGAGATGAGTTGAGATGTTCTTACAAGGATGGAGATGAGATGAGTTAAGATCTACACTAGCAAAACCCAGATACTTGCAAAATACCCAAGATCCTTATAAACCCCAACTTTTATCAAAACCCTAGCTTAAATCCAAGCTTTCTTCTTTGCAAATACTTTAAAGTAACCCAAGAACCTTTAGATCTAACACCTTTTACCCTTTCTTCTTTGTAAAATACTTGACCAAAAATTTAGAAAACGCTAACCCTCTTTCTTGTTATTATCGTGAGATGAACAAAGAGAGAGAGAGAGAGAGGAGAGTGTTTTTGGTGAAGTGATAAAATGATATGGTAACCCTATATCTAGTTGGTTGCTTATATAGTGACTTGGAAAATAAAAATGTATATGGAAAAACGTTAAGTGTAAAAACCCTAGATAAAAGGGACTTGGCATGGTATGTCACTTTATGTGTCTTCCATGTACATGTGATGTTGTTAGCTGGTCAAAGATGCCTTTGATTTTTATCTATATTGGACGAAATTTTTGAACTAGGAGGGGGGAGATGAAATTTCAAATTTTAAATGTTTAGGTGTTAAATATTTAGGGTATAATGCAAATGTGGTGAATTATTTGGTGTTGCATGCATGCATGAGATGTTAAATGCAAAAACGTAGACGGTTTACGTAAAAATAGTAAATGTAAATGTACATGACCTATGTAACATTTTTATGATGTTCATAACATACATGTTATGTGTAGACTAAACTTAGTCTAAAGTTGGTGTGCGTTCAAAGACGTTTTTCATAGTACGCGGGATAAGTTTCCAGTTTTAGGTCAAATTGAGTATGTAAATGTTCGTAGTAAAAAGAATGCAAGTTAAAGTAAAATAATTCAAGTTTATAAATAATTATTTAACCCAAAATTGCCGATTGTCACATAAAAGAACATGGATTTGTTCAATCTGTTAATGATCATTCTCTATTCACTAGATCTAAAGACAATAAGTTTATTGCTCTTCTTGTCTATGTTGATGATATTGTGATTACTGGTAATTGTGTGTATGAGAATGATCAGTTTAAGATTTATTTGAAATCTAAGTTTAATATCAAAGACTTGGGAAGTCTAAAATATTTTCTTAGAATTGAAGTAATTAAAACTGGTGATGATATCTGTCTTTCTCAGAGGAAGTATTGTCTAGAATTACTTAAAGAATATGGTCTACTGGGTTGTAAACCTGTTTCTACTCATATGAAACCAAAATTTGTTTTGTCATATACTCCTACTAAAACTGATCCTTTACTGGATAACATCACTGGTTATCAAAAATTACTTGGTAAACTGATCTATCTCACTCATACCACACCTGATATTGCATACTCAGTTCATTGGCTTGCTCAATACATGCACTCTCCTCTAAAATCTCATTTAAATTGCGCATTGAATGTTCTAAGATATCTCAAAAATGCTCCAGATAAAGGTATCAAGTATGTTTATGCATATTGTATTAACAATCTGCAAGGGTATTGTGATGCAGATTGGGCTAAGTGTTTAAAAACAAGAAAATCTGTTACAGGATATTGTGTTTTCTTTAATAATTGCTTAATTTCATAGAAAAGTAAAAAACAAAACACTTTATCTAAATCTTCTACTTAAGCAGAATACAGGGTTATGTCTTCTGTTGCTTGTGAGATTATTTGGATAAAAAAAACTTTTACATGATCTTATAGTCAATATCACTCTTCTTGTTGATTTGCATTGTGATAATAAGTTTGCATTACAACTTGCTGTGAATTCAGTTTTCATGAAAGATCAAAACACTTTGAGATAGATGTTCACTTTATCAGAGAAAAAAATTGCAAAAGGGATTTTGAGTACAAAAAATATTTGTTCCTCAAACCAAATTGCAGACATTTTCACTAAACATCTTTTGATATATCAACATTAATTTTTGTGTAAAAAACTAGGTATGTTTGATCTATTTAGTAATCAGATTAAGGGGGAATGTTCAAATAAGCTCAAGAGAGCTTATTAATCTGATCTAAACAGCTTATAAACAAACCATTCTTATTCTCTGATTTCTAGCTTTATGTTTTGCAGTAATAAAGTAGAGGGGAAAGGAAGTTTAACTTTGAAGATGTCAAGTCTCTTAATTTCCAAGGGCCTCATTGTTCATATGGATAATTCCCAAGGACCATATGCCTAACTTGCATATGGGTATATATTGTTATAACCCGTTTAGGGTTTGATAACTCTGATATAATCTCGTTTCTCTCTTTATATAAACACTTAATCACAATATCTATTTATATTCATTTGTTCAAGTCATCTTGATCGGCTTTCTTTGTTTTTGTTCTTTTGTAATCATTTGAATTCTATATATTGATGATATCTGATTCTTATATTTCCTTTGATTTTTTTAGTTGGTGAATTGAGACGCTAGTTTGTTCTTATTGTATCTTGGTTGATTATTGTGGTTTATTATTATAGTTTTATAACAGATTTTATAAATCTTGTGATTTACTCTTAAATCTTAAGATGAAAAAAGTAGGGTAAATGCAGTCATTGAATGCTGATATTTGAATATGCCAAATTGAGAGGAAAAAGAGAAGCAACCACTATTGACATAACTTATTGTTTAGGATGTTTGGTGCAAGTTCATATGAACGGATACAATTTGTACATGTATGTTTAACATTGCTACAATATAGGTTTATTTAAGTGTTATATGTGTGTAGTACAATGTAGTGGACATTTATTTAAGGTCATGTGTATTGATAATGTAAAATCCCGCACTCCGTAGCAGAGCGCGGGTTGAAAAACTCGTTTTAAATATAAGTCAAAATCTTATAAACTCAAATTTGAAAAAATAAGTTAGAACAAACATCTTTTATTTAAGAGCAAGAGATGTCATGACATCTCAAATCTCTCTTTTTAAATATAAGTCAAAGGGTATGTTTTGCACTAGTAGGAGCTGGAGCGGATCTCTAGAGCGGGTTGCTGGAGCTGGTTGCTGGAGCATGTTGCTGGAGCTTTTTTCTGGAGCTTCTTAATAACGTTATTTTATACTCAGTGTCATTTTTTGTCCTCAATTATATTCATATTTATTTTTCGATGGTTGTTCAAAAAATGTTAACCTTTTATTTTAACTAATAAAAAGAGACTTTAGTGAGTGAATAATCTATTAAATTAGTTAAAAAGTGTGTTGAAATTATTTTAATTAAATTGTGTGATTTTTTTCTCTTAAAAGTAGTTTTGAAAAAGAGAGGGTATAATTTTAGTTGTCTGCTACAATAGATGTTTACAATTTGGATTTTTATTATATATAACGCAAAAGATGGGTTGTGTTGTTACTTGTTAGCTGTCAATTAGTTGTCATTAGTTATCTAATAGTTGTCCTTATCTTGTGTATGAGGTGTATCCCAATCTCGTATGAGCTGTATCCTAATCTCCTTGTAATCTATAAGTACCAACCATGTGTTGAGGAATGGGAAACGAAACACATTACCATTCTATATTACCATCTTTACTGGTATAGGTCTGTTAACGATCCTTAAAATCACAAAATAGTTGTCCTCCAGTCATCGGCAACTCGTCGATGATCCGGAGGGATCCCAAACGTAATTATCCTTTTCTTCTTTTCTTTTTGCTGCAATAGGAAAATAACCACCCGTCCCATTATCACCGGAGCAGTCACGGAAATCTCGCAGAACTCGCCGATATTTCAGTTCGCCACCTTTTTACTGGACAAAATCATGTTATTTGATTGGTTATGAGTTCTGATGACGTGTTCGAAGACTTGGCTTCTTAAAGCTCAACGGCGGAGGTGATCGATAACCGGATCTGGGCAGTAGTAGTGGGGGTGGGGGTGTAGACGGTTATTCTCTTTTTTTTTTATTTTTTTTTTTTTTTTATATGACGTAATCAAGTGATGTTACTAGGATCGGGGAAATACGTTTTGTTTTTTTAATATAATGGTGGTTGTGTGTGTTTCAATCTGTTCCAGGAGTTGATGATATTGAAATTGAAAGACAGTGGATTAGTTTGTTGCTATTTGTTTAGTTTGTCTCTCTCTAGAATTTCATTCACTAAAGTAGCAGCAAGTACAAAGTGGTGGATAGTGTAATCAATGATGGGCACACTACTAGAGTTATCTTTGTCGGACATTTTGACTGATCCAACAAAAAAAACATTTTATATATTTTTATTATCATCTTTGATGAGAATAATGTTGATTTATTCTACTTCTAAAAGATACTATAGAACCCCGTGTTGTCAGGTCATTTTACGACGTCCATTTATTCACTTATTTATTTCTAGTCTCGCAACGCGTTGCTTTTAATTTCCATCATATAGTTTAAATCGGCGTAAGCTAAAATTATCATCCAACGTAAATCGGGCTTCTTAACTATTAAAGGTTTACGTAATAGCAATTGTTAGATAATTATTTGGAGGATAATTATTAACTTTGCACATTTTTATTTTTATTGGTTACGTAAAGTGTTTACGTTTCGCGATAAAATACATTTAGGCATTCACGGTACCTCCAAAACTTATCTTGCTTCATAAGAATACCCAACTTTTTATACAAATACTCAATTTTTATCAAAACTTCTCATATGTTTTACCATGTTGGCTGAATTATGCATAAAGGAACCAAACCAAAACCTACACATTACAAGTTTATACTTCTACACTTAATCTCTACTATTTAAAAATACTAGTTAAGCAAGATATTACTACATATATCAAGAGTTTTCTAGTTTTCCCCCCCCCTCTAAAAATTCGGACACAACATAGTCCCTAAGGGAGAAGAGCACACAAACTATCTTCTAAGTTCATTGTACAAACTAGGAACTCATTATGTCTAGTACATGACTAGTGTTATTGACCAAGACTCCCCCTAATTCCCTCCTTGTGTCTACCGTCCCCCTGTATTACTAGTATTGACTTTTCCTATAGTGTTAGTAACTAGCTATTGATATTTAAATACATGCTATGATAGTAAGAGTATCACACAACTTCATTTTACTTAAGCAAAAACTTCACAAACTTTCTTTGTTCCTCTCCCTAGCCTATGGCTCAAAACAACACCCATAAATAATCCATACAATTTTTTACCAAGTATTCAAGTGTTCCAGCATCATATATAAGATATTCCAAGGTGTATTGAAGGATTGGTTTAGCATTTGCAAGGGTTTAATCAAGAGGTTCAGATTGGGTTTCTGTGTAATATAGGGTTTCATAGTCTTGGAAGCGTGGTTTTTGATTCTAAAACTAGTAGAACTTGTTAATCTTAATCATACTTTCATCTTTAGGTCATATAAAATCCTACACTCTTTACCATTTATAAAGACTCTTATCTTACATTTTTTTTATTAATACAAGGATTGATAATTAGTTTCTTATTCAAGTTACCAGTTTGTGGACACATTTAAACTGATCTCGCACCAACATGATCATAAAACAAAAACCAAACACTCCTAAACTAAAAAGATCAGATAAACACCCAAAACCAAACACCCTATAACTGGTTATAAACAAACATAATCTAAAGAACTTCATCATCATGCACATCAATTTAACTGTAAACGGGTCAAAAGACGATCTATGATAATTCGAATGAAACGACTCACATTGATGTTCAAATAATATGGGTAAAAAAATGACACATAATTCAATTTGAGTTACAACCTCTTATAGATTGCAACAGTTAAAGAGTCAAAATCCAATACCGCAACAGCTCTTTTTCAGCAAAACAAAAATAAAAAAGTTGCATGTGTTCTTAAACAAGCGAGATTGCATCACTGATTCAAAGCTTGAGTTTGAACACAAAAACAAATTATCATCATCGTATGATAGAATCAACCAAATACTTTACAAATAATTACATGAGCCGGTTATATTAAGTGGATGAAAATCATACCTCTCTTCCATGCATAGATATATGATACATAACTGGTATGATGTTTACCTTTAGAAAAAGCAAGTGGTAAAACCTTAATGCTCGTTTTCTTTCGTTAAGGAACTAACGATATTTAGTCATGTGACAACATGTGACTGAGTAAAGGACCAATTATAATCGAGTTTACAAGTCTAAGGTACTACACCGCGCCATTAAAAATTTAGGGTAGTAAAAAACCTTGTTAACCAAATTTGGGGTATCAAAATACACTTTGGCCTAATAAATACTTTTATAAAAATAGATTACTGTTCATTTCAGAAACTTTTTGGAAAATATGTTAATTAGATAGAATTTTTAATTACGAGGACGTGCTCGAAAGAATCACTAAAATCGGAGTTAAAACGAATAAGTTATGATTTTTACGAGATTACGCTAATTAAATTTATAAAAATAATTTTATAAATAATCATGAACAGTAAAAAACTACTGTTCATCAGTGAGTTAAAAATACTAAAATGTAATATTTTGATACATCTTCTTAATACGAAACCGTGGACATAAAGAACGTACAAAACGGACTTAAAACGAGAAAGATACGCACTATTTTATACTTGTGCACTATTTCCTGACATGAATAGTGTTGGTTCGTTTTTAATAAAAAAAATTGCGAAACATTTTAGAATCACTTAAATAATATTTATATATGTTTTTAAACTTTATAAATATTATTTTACAAAGGCGATTGAACTATTTATACGATTATACGAGTACAAATACATGGTTATTATTTATCAAATGCGTTTTAAATATTATTCCACAAATACAATTAGATGGTGATGTAGCTATATAGAATTATATACAGTATTAGTTATTCAAAGTACTTAGTACTCATACGACCTATAATTAATTAGGTTGCATTCGGACATTTACGTGACGCATTTTCATTCTGTGATTTACATTGTTGATTCATTCACTCAAGGTGAGTTCATAGCCTCACTTTTTACATTTATAATAATTTTCAAGTTTTGGGGTGAGAAACATGCTTTGTTTTACCATTGGACACAAGTGGACATTTTTACATTATGATTACGTGTTTGCCTAAGTAGTGATAACCCACTAAGCCCATTATTATTAACTGTCAATTACTGAGTAAGCGTGAATGTTATAAATAGATCTATTTGAGATTGACATCCCCGTTCGGGTGAGTAGCGCTCACTGTGCCGGTTTGCCGGACAATGGACGTATACCATGTCGGATTTGGGATGTTGCGGGTTAGAACATCATCAACGGAAATGTTGGCAATTTATATTGCAATTCATACATGTCGAGCTTCAGTTTCATAAACTTAGGGAAACGTAATTACATTTTTGTGATGTTTGCATTTGTTGCATTATCATACACTTGGGAAATCTTGTGGTCCTACATTATACATTTTACAAACCTATGAATTCACCAACATTATGTTGACGTTTTAAAGCATGTTTTCTCAAGAGGTCAATGAGGTACAACACAAGGGATACATTGGTGGTTATATTTTGGAAGTCATTTGCATTAAAGATTTGGTCGCATTACATTTTGGGGAAATATTTGTTATGTGCTAGAATCTTTACCTTTTGAACAATGAACAAGTAAAGCTATGGGCTTTTGTAACAAACAATTTGTTTAAATCCAATGTATCAGTTTTGCGACTCTTTTTAAGGTCGTTCTCATATATATCTTGTGCTATTGATCTATGAAGTAACGCTCCCATGACCCATATTCCGCTGCAACCCAATTTGGGGGTGTTACATATTTGTATCTAGAGCCAATGTTATAGAGAACCAGGTCAAATGTTTTTACTTGGACTATAACCGTTTTTAAACATTGCATCATACATAAGGGTTTTCATGGGACATACATACACTAGTTGTTGCATTAGTTGGTTAGACTAGATGCATTCTTGATTGATATACGTGTTTATAATGTATATTACGTATATTACGATAAGAATCTTATATTAATACTTATATAAGCTACTTTTTATTGTCACGGATTTTGTCATGTCGGATTCAGAGCATTCCACGGTCACCTACACATCAATATCCAACGACTACGAGGAGCCATCAGACGTAGGCTCTCCTAGAGTTGTGGTCTACGGATATGACGGACTATTGATGCACCTACCATCTCCTGACTATGTGCCCGAACCCGAGCACCCACCATCTCTTGATTACGTGCCCGGTCCTGAGCACCCACCTTCACATGTCTATGTACCATATGTTCTGGAGCCTGCATACCTAGAGTTTATGCCACCTGAGGAAGATGTGTTTCCATCTGAGGAGCAGCCACTGCCTGCTGCTGTCTCACCCACTACTGAATTACCGAGTTATATTACCGAGTCTGATCCCGAGGAGGATCCAGAGGAGGTGGATGATGAGGATCCTGAGGAGGATCCAGCTTATTATCCCATGGACATATATGATGATGATGAGGAGAAGTTATCTAGAGACGATGTTGATGACGAGGAGGAGGACGAGAGCGAGGATGAGGAGGAGGAGGAGGAGCACCTAGCTCTGGCCGACTCTGTCCCACCACTCGCATATCGTACCACTGCTAGGATGTCTATCCGAGCTCAAATACCTATACCATTTCTGTCTGAGGTAGAGGTTGACAGACTTCTTGCCATACCATCACCTCCACCATCACCACTTACATCATACTCATCACCAGTACCATAGATACCATCTCCAGTATCATCATCATTACCTATATCACCTCCACCACTACCTACTAGCCCTACTGATGCTGGAGCACCTTTGGGCTACAGAGCTGCTATGATCCGGTTGATAGCCGAGTCACCATCTACTTCCTATCCACTACCACTACCACCACCTATTGTACTTCCACGTACCAGAGCATCCATGGTTCTAATGAGAGTTGTCGCACCACCCACCTACATCTTAGCACCTCGATCAGGGATACTACCATCAGGGACACCACCATCAAGGACACCACCACTTTTACCTATAACATTACCTACATCATCACCACCTTTGATTCTACCCTCTACTGACTGTAGAGCGGATGTTCCTAAGGTTACGTTCCCACCTCAGAAGAGGTTGTGCATTGCTCCCGATCCCAGATTTAAGGTCGAGGAGTGTTCATCTGCTCCTACTGCTAGGCCTACTGGAGGCTTTAGAGCAGATTACGGATTTATTGGCACTATAGATGCCAAGATTAGACGTGACCCAGATAGGGAGATAGGTTACGGGATGTCACACCCCCAGATGGGGCCTGGACGGAATACGTGTCCGAGGGCGTAATGTCATAATATACATCACTCAAAGCACGAGAGAACGACCACTAATGGACGTTTTGAAAATCATAACTCGTTGCATTATAAAAAAATAGATAAGTTTTACAAGATTTAAAAGAAATTAAACATTTGCGGAAGCGTAAGAAAAATGTAGCGAAAGCGTGATTTGGTTTTCAAAAGACAACGAGTAAGAAAGAGAAATAAAGTCTTGATAAATGGTATCATATTGCACGTAGACTCCACATAGCACGTCAAAGAAGTCCAAAGTTAATCACCTAAGAAAAACATGCTAAAACGGTCAACATAAAGTTAAATGAATTCATAGGTTTAAGTAAAGCATTTGCAAGAATAAAAAACGTTTAGTAAATACTGCTTCACTCATAGTATATGAAAAACATTTAGTAATCAGTAACGTTCAACCAAAGCAGTATGGACCATAAGTTGAAAAACGTATGTGACAATTATAACAGATACAACTTCACATAAAAGGCATTTACTGTTGCGCTAAGCTCATGACACCAAAGCTCAATTCGATGCAACATATTATATGCCAAACAAGAAATTAACTGCCCTAGAGGTATCTGACCAAGATCACCTAGTGAAATCCGACATGGTATATATCCGTTTATCGAGAGCCCCATGGGTGGTGAGCGCTACTCATCCAGATAGGGATATTAGTCCCAATAGATCTATTTATAACACTCGCGCTTACTTAACCAGCCAGTCGGTCAAGAAATTAAGGGTTCATGATAGTTCGGGCATTAGTGGTCTATTCGCAACTTAGGCAACACATAAACATGGAAAGTAGATCAAGATACTTGTGTCCATAGTAAAATCAACAATGCATTTCCAAAAGAAAGGCTTTAAGTAATTGCATCCA
>BQNB010146606.1:1246-16550 GCA_026074375.1 Tanacetum coccineum
ACAAATGCAAACATACAAATACAATGTATTTTTGGTACGTTTTTAGTCGTTTAAGATCGTTTAGAATGGAAAATGGTATCTGTAATTAAGCACATACCAAGAATCTTTAGTAATGTTCGTCTTAGGTGGATTCCCACAGGAAAGTTACTCAACTGTTGCACGGGCAAGGTTGACAGTGAACCCGCGCATGGTTCAATAGTAGATATCCCTCATATTCATGCATGCAAACAAACTCTAGGTTTAAGTGCAGGCACGTCATTCAATGGTCAAAAGCAACAAAGAATTAACCTAAATACAGATGCACTATACAATGAAAAGCAGGAAAATCTCAGAGTATGGTTGCTGAAATTACTGATATCTAAGAAACCAGTGCCAGAATGGTTTCACAAAAGATGAAATCTTCAATATGACGTTTGAACAACGTATTTCAAGCCTCGTTCTTCATCAGATGATGTCTGATCACAACAGTTCAGACCTCGCACCACAACAACAAGGGATGTCTGTTGAAAATGTCTCTTCAGGCCTCGTTCCTCAAGGACAAAAGGAGTCAGATTATGACAACTCTGACCCCGTGCCCCCAAGAAAGGACTTCTGATCATAAATCAGTTCAGAACTGGATTCAAGCCACAGCAATGAACAGTCAAGTTCAAGCTGGTTCAAAGTTGTTCCTTAAGTCATACAAGACAGTACATCACGACAAGTGTTGGGATTTACTATTCTACCTTCACATAGCCAATGATTTGAGGAACAACAGGTATATATATACAAATACAAAATCTAAAAAATTAATGGAAAAAATAGATAATTTCCAAAAGATTCTTCTCGACTGTCTCGTGGAATCGATAACATTTACCGTGCTTACGTAATGTCGTTTAACATTGACTCGGGGTGTGTAAATGAAGTTCACTCGAGCAAGAGTTGCAAATAGTTTCAAAACATGTCATTTCTAATTTTCTAAATGGCTTATGTGCAAATGTCAGTACGTAACCCGGACTTCAAATAAAGGAAAGCTTATCTATAAAGATAACTTATCCTAACAACGAGAAATTCAACGTTTCTCGGTCTTGAGCTGTTCTTACAAGACATTCAATGTTTTTAGCTCAAGAAAAAGGATAGTGTACGTTTCAGGCGCTTAAACTATACCGTTAGAGAGAAGTCTCTATCATCTGGTTTTCAAAATGTTGAAAAACAAATATTTCAAGAATTTCTCGATGACAATTCATAATCTTTCAAAATTGTGTGTTCAACACTCCATCCCTCACAATGTTTTCAAAAGACAACAATTTCTCAATTGGTCCTATTTTTGAGGGGGAGTTTTTCGAAAAACAAAGTTTTAATGTTCTTGGATACATCATCAACGACCATTCTTATGTATTCAAAACATTATCAAAATGTTCCAAACCATTCATGCCCCACAAAGAAAGCTTTCCGGATTTACAACAGACGTACCAGACGAATAATTGAAACCATTCATGTTGACTTTGATGAGCTGACCGTGATGGCTTCTGAACACAGCAGTTCAGGACCTGCTCTTCATGAAATGACTCCTGTATCAATCAGTTCAGGACTCGTACCAAACCCTCCTTTTTCAACACCATTTGTACCACCTTCGAGATCTGACTGGGATTTATTGTTTCAACCAATGTTGGATGTGTCACTTAATCCCCCACCTTATGTTGATTTACAAGCTCTAGAAGTCATTGCTCCTATTCCCGAAGTAGTTGTACATAAACATGCTGTATCAACTGACTCACCTTCTTCAACTACAGTTGATCAAAATGCACCATTATCAAGTAACTCTCATACAACACAAGAAACTCAAACTCCTATTATTTCTCATGAAGCTGAAGAAGATAATCATGATATTGAAGTTGCACATATGGGTAATGATCTGTACTTTGGTATTTTAGTTCCAAAAGTTGCATCTGGTCAATACTCATCATCGGATGTTATTCATACAATTGTGCCTCCCGATCACTAAGTTTCTGAATACAATAGCAAATGGACTAAGGATCACCCACTTGAGAATATAATCGGTGCTCTCAACAGACCAGTTTCCACACGACTACAACTCCATGAACAAGCCTTATTCTGCTACTATGATGCCTTTCTCACATCAGTCGAACCTAAGAACTACAAAGACGCATTAACTCAAGCATGTTGGATTGAAGCTATGCAAGAGGAACTTCATGAATTTGAACGTCTTGAAGTTTGGGAACTTGTTCCTCCTCCTGATAAAGCATTTGTCATCACTCTTAAGTGGATCTATAAGGTTAAGCTTGATGAGTTAGGAGGTATTCTGAAAAACAAGGCTCGGTTGGTCGCTCGTGGTTATCGTCAAGAAGAGGGAATCGATTTTGAAGAGTCCTTCGCTCCGGTTGCAAGATTAGAGGCTATACGAATTTTTCTAGCGTTTGCTGCTCATATGAACATGGTCGTCTATCAAATGGATGTGAAGACTGCGTTTCTGAATGGTAATCTGCGGGAAGAGGTTTATGTTAGCCAGCTGGATGGGTTTGTGGATAAAGATAACCTCAATCACGTGTATAAGCTAAAGAAAGCTCTTTATGGGTTGAAACAAGCTCCACGCGCGTGGTATGATATGTTGTCTTCATTCCTGATATCCAATGACTTCTCAAAAGGCTCAGTGGATCCTACTCTGTTCATCCGTAGAGAAGGCAAGGAACTACTACTGGTACAAATATATGTCGATGACATTATCTTTGCTGCATCTACTCCTGAACTTTGTGATCTATTCGCTAAAATCATGTGTTCAAAATTCAAGATGTCGATGATGGGTAAAATCTCATTTTTCTTAGGACTACAGATTTCTCAAAGTCCCAGAGGCATCTTTATTAACCAGTCAAAATATGCCCTTGAATCTTTAAAGAAATACGGTTTTGACTCTTGTGACCCAGTGGATACTCCAATGGTGGAGAAATCCAAACTGGATGAGGATAAAGAAGGGAAAGCCGTAGATCCGTCACACTATCGTGGTATGATTGGCACCCTCCTTTATCTTACAGCCAGTAGACCTGACCTACAATTTGCTATATGCATGTGTGCCCGGTATCAGGCTCGGCCTACCGAAAAGCACTTAAATGCGGTAAAAAGGATCTTTCGGTATCTAAAAGGAACCGTACATCGGGGTTTATGGTATCCGAAGGATTCTTCGATTGCTCTAACAGCATTTGCAGATGCGGATCATGCTGGTTGTCAAGATACACGCCATAGCACTTCTGGTAGTATGCAACTTTTGGGTGATAGACTTGTTAGCTGGTCGTCTAAAAGGCAGAAAAGCGATGCGATATCCAGTACGGAAGCTGAATATATTGCTTTGTCCGGCTGTTGTGCTCAAATCCTTTGGATGAGATCACAGCTTACCGACTATGGCTTTGGATTCAATAAAATTCCAATGTACTGTGATAACAAAAGCGCTATTGCCTTATGCTGCAACAACGTTCAACATTCCAGATCCAAGCATATAGACATCAGATTTCACTTTATCAAGGAGCATGTTGAGAATGGGGTGATCGAACTTTACTTTGTCAATACGGAGTATCAACTGGCAGACATCTTCACTAAAGCTCTTGGCCGAAATAGAATTGAATTTCTGATCAACAAGCTGGGAATGCGAAGTTTTATGCCGGAGACTCTGAAACAATTGGCAGATGAAGTTGATGAATAGTAGTAGTACCAATTCAAATATCCTGTATCATATGTATATATTTTTAAAACTATAAAAACCAAAAAGATTTTTCATTTTTCAAAATTTTTATAAAAACAAAATACAAAAAAATAAAATTTTAAAAACCAAAGAAAAAATTAAAAAATGAGAAAATATAAAAAGAGGTAAAAATGGCATGTCTTCTGAAAATCGATAACATTTACGGTCTTAGAAATGTCATTCAATAATGATACGAGGCTGTAAATGAAGTTCGAGCAGAAGTTCAAATGTTTTCAAAACATGCCAAATGGCTTGCTATTATTTCAGATAGCAACCCGGTCATCATGTTAAAGGCAAGTATTCCGCCAAAAAGGAAACTTGACCTCTCAACAAGAATTTATTCTCGGGCATGGTCTACTTTATGACCATGCAAAGGCTTGTGATTATTTTGCATCACAACCCGTGCTTTCTATATTTCATAAGTGTACGTGTCAGTGCGCTTATGTATTAAAATAAGAGAAATCTTATTTTCTATGGTGTTTGTTGTTTCTCAAAAATAAATACATTCCTTCATCAGAAAATATGTTTTTTTTCAAGTGACATTTGACTTCTCAAACAACGACTACAACTCTTTAGATAGAAAACGGGTCATTGTTTGAGGGGGAGAGAATGTCAAATTTCTTCGTCATAATAAATTGAGTTTTTAAAGGAAAAAGGTTTTTCCATAATAACAAAACATCACGTTAAGGAAAGTTAATTAATTTCAGCTTACATGTGCCTAATGTGTTATTTGATTATGCCTTTAGGGAATATTCATGCCAACTTAAGTCTATAGGTATGCTAGTTTAAACATTAGGGACTATAAGTGCTATTTGTTTATCTAATATATACCTTATAAAACTTATAATGTCAAAATAAAAGGGAGATGAAACGTGAGGGACTATATGTGTTATAATCCAAACTTAAATAAATATTTCACCCATCCTCATCCCTCGTCACTGTTCAGTTCACACACACACACACGCACCCTCTCTCAATCGTAACCCTCAATCCATCGCTTCAAGACAAATTAAAGCTTAAGGTATTATTATCAAAGTGTTCTCCACGCTCCAAACCACTCACGTCTAACTCAAATTAAGCTTTGACTTGGTCTTGATCTCGATAAACCCTAATTGTCAAATTAGGGTTCGTCTAAATCGAACCTTGATAAAACCATAAATTGAATAAGGGGTTTTGTTACCTTTAGAGTGTAGAACATCCATTCTTAACAATTTTGAATTTGGTTTTGTTTTGAATGTATTCTTGCTATATATTGGATAGAAAATTAGGGTTTATGTAATATGTTGAAAAATGTTAATGGGTTTTGTGTGGGATCGTAATGTTATGCTTCTTTGTTTGTGCTAGAAACATTTTAATATGATTTTGATCGCATCATGTTATTATCATATGTCTTCGTATTAATGCCTGGTCGTTTTCAAGTTGTGTATTGATTGTGCCTAACTGATATTCTCATGATATGTAACAAATGAGAGCTCTTAACAATGATATTTGTGGAACTTTTATAGACAAATCGAACAAGTGATTCACTAAGAGAACCAATCGAGTCTAAGTCTGTGTGAACCAAACGAGAGTACACCCTTTGTGGACCGATCGAGTCATTAGTATTGAGAACCGAATGAGTGTAATCCCTTTGTGCACCGATCGAGTCTAAGTCTGTGTGAACCGAACGAGAGTACACCCTTTGTGGACCGATCGAGTCATTAGTATTGAGAACCGAACGAGTGTAATCCCTTTGTGCACCGATCGAGTCTAAGTCTGTGTGAACCGAACGAGAGTACACCCTTTGTGGACCGATCGAGTCATTAGTATTGAGAACCGAATGAGTGTAATCCCTTTGTGAACCGATCGAGTCTAAGTCATTGAGAACCGAACGAGTTTATACCCTTTATGAATCGATCGAGTCTACTCCTTTAGGAACCGAACGAGTTGGTTACCCTTAAGACCCGAACTAGTTAAGTTTTTTTGTGAACCGAACGAGTTGGTTTCCTTTGAGACCCGCACGAGTTAATATTTTTATGAGCCGAACGAGTCAGATTATATTGTGAACTAAACAAGTGAAAAAGCTTTAGGAACCAAACTTGTCTTGACAAAACACACTTAAAGATCAATTTTTTCCAAAATAAGGTCAAATTAAGACTTCACTTAGCTCAAGTAGACATTAAAAGATTGACAAATCCAAGGTTAACTAAAATTCAACTTAGGTTATCTAAATTATCTACTAGTTAGACAATCCACGATTCTTAAATTGTTAAAATAGTTGCCTCTGTCACATAAGCTTTCAGTCTATCTAAGTTGTCTGATCTTTAAAGTGCTAAAAGTCATAAAGGTTCTAATGCGTAATTAAACGTGTCACATTATAAACTGCATTGACTCTTTCTTAAGTAGAATCATGGACATCACCAAGGCTGAACAAATTGCATTGGATGACGCCTTAGTTGCTCCTGCTAATCGACTGAAGATTGGTAAATGCAATCTACGATTAAGCTCAGATCTCACGTCAAAATAAGCAACTCTTCAAGTGGTTTATGATGTGTTAAAGCTCACTCTCTTCTATAAGGCATTTCAAGCCTCAGCTAATGTTCCAAAGATTTATATGCAAGAGTTCTGGGCCACTACATCCGTTCATAGCCGTTCGATTCGATTCAAGATGAATAACAAGAAACATACTGTCAATCTTGAGTACTTCAGAGAAATGCTTCAAATATGCCCTATAATCCATAATCAGAAATTTGATGAACCACCATTTGAGCAAGAAATTCTCACATTTCTCGTAAGTCTCGATCACAGTGGAGAGATGAGGAAGATTACAGATGTCAATGCCAACAAGCTACATCAACCCTGGAGATCATTTGCTATGGTTATCAACAAGTGTCTCAGTGGTAAAAGCTAATATGACAGTCTTCGTTTATCTCAAGCTCAAATCATTTGGGGCATGTACCATAAAAAGAATGTTGACTATGCCTTTCTTTTGTGGGAGGATTTTACTTATCAAGTAGAGAATAAGAATACGAAGAAGGGTAATGTGATGTACTACCCACGCTTCACTAAGCTTATTGTCAACTTCTTCATGTTAAAAGATCCATCAATTCCACGAAGGAACAAGATTAATTGGCACTATGCCAGGGATGACCCCATGTTCACTACAATCAATGTTATCTCCAGGCATGAGGATACATAGCTATACGATGCAATCTTGCCTAAGGAATTGACAAACGAGGACATTAGAAACTCGGAGTCCTACAAAGAGTACTATGCTATCGCTTCAGGAGAAGTACCTCTAAAAATAAAAGCAAGTGTTCATAAGAAGAAAGATGATTCTGATACAACACCTAAGGAGAAGCCTCCCACAGACCCCAAAGACAAAAGAGTCAAACAAACTGGTAAGATGACTGGCTCAGGAAAGCAGAAGCAACCTGCTACAGGTTTAGAGACTCTCTCCGAGATTGCTTTGACTGAAACTGAACAACTAAAGATAGCTATCAAGAGAAGTCGAATTCAAACACACAACTCACAAGCAAGTGGCTCAGGTGATGGTGTTGGTCCTCCTGTCAAGGGTTCATGTTGAGCAAGTACACGAGTAGACAGGGTTTTACGATGAAGAGCTGGTGACAACCAGAGGTTCTCAGATGTACCGAAATCATTCTAATAGTGAGGAAGAGTCTTGGACCTTTAGTGGACGATTGATGATGATGAAAAAGATGATGATGCTAACAAAGATTCAGATGCACATGATGATGATGATGATGATGATGATGATGATGATGATGATGCAACAAAATCAGATGATTATGGTGACAACATTACTCATCCAAAGTTGTCCACCTTCTCAACTGATGATCAAGAAGAACAAGATGACAAAGAAGAACAAGAAGAAGATGATGAAGATGATGAAGATGAGATGAGATATCTGATCAGTTGGTACGGAACACCATAGATTATTCAAACAAACTAATGAAAGTGAGAACCAAAAGATAATGACTGGGTTTAAAGATGTGAAAAAGACAAAGAAGGAGACGTGACGAATGTCAATCTGGAAGGAGGTGATGTTGACATGACTGACGCTGACACTACCAAAGACACGGAAGATGCCTATGGACCCCCCTTTTTTTCTCGGGCTGTACTCCCGTTGTCCAAACCAGCAAATTTCATCCGTGCAGATCTGGAGTTTCAAAGTTCATCTCTCCTACTATGGATGAAGGTATTGACTCTATCCTGACTCCTCATACAGAATCAACTACTTTAGTCAATGTACCTATTTATGTAGCCATAGAGACTCCAACTACCACTACAATATCTCCACCTTTTTTTCTGTCATTCAATCAAGTCACAAACCCTGTTACCACCACCCATAAATAATCCCTCCACAACACCGATTCTAATCACTAACTTATGCATCTGTATTCGGTTTAATCAAGAGTACCGCGTTAGAATCTGACTCTCTCTAAGCTTAAACAATTCAAATCCTTTCGCAGAAGCCATTTCAATCTATTCCGGTCTTAGTTAATGAAGATTTATCTGTTGAATATAACTCTGACAAGTACAGGTGTTGCGAAACCATAGCGCTGCTGCAAGTAATCGTGTGCTGGACATACTTCATCTTGACAATGTCAACTGTTATAATACGCCCTTAACTAATCCACAGAGTACCAAACGACGCACGCAAGAGCAAGAAGTCTTAAGCTGAGAACAAATGGAAATGTCACAAGCTCATTCCAGTACCCTGATCAAATATGTCTCAGGGTATACCGCAACTACTACATAGCATACGCCATAATCCTCAATTCTTAATAGCGTCATCGTAAAACAAACACCTATCGATAGACGCAAGTCCAAAGTTGAGACCATGTATCGGTAATGAATCTGTGGCGGAGCAGAAGTGTTGTTTCGTTCACACCATTCAACCTCAGAATCTTACGAACTGGTTTCCTCACTCTCAGAACTTGAATTAAAAAGGATTCTAATGGATAAAATGGAGGAGAATAAATCAATTGACAGATCAAATGTTTAGAAAAATCTTTACAACGCATTGGTTGAAGCCTATAACACAGACGCATGGCCTTTTCCTCTTTTTGGTGTTGTTTCATTATTCCAACAAGATGATGAAGAAGAACAAGAAGATGATGATGAAGATGAGGAAGAGATATATGATCAGTTGGTACGCACACCATCAGATTATCAAATATCTGATGAAAGTGATAAACAAAAAGATGATGACAGGGTTAAAGATGGTGAAGAAGATAAAGAAGGAGACACGACGAATGTCAATCTGGAAGGAGCTGATGTTGAAATGAATGAAGATGACACTGCCAAAGACACGGAAGATGCCCATGTGACTCTTACGGCTGCTACTCCCGTTGTCCAACAGCAAAGTTCATCTGTGTAAGATCTGGTTTCAAAGTTCATCTCTCCTACTACGGATGAAGGTATTGACTCTATCCTGACTCCTCATACAGAATCAACTACTTTAGTCAATGTACATATTTCTGTAGCCACAGCGACTCCAGCTACCACTACAACTATCCCTCCACCTCTTTTTCCTATCACTCAATTAAGTCAACAAACACCTGTTACTACCACCACAACAACTAATCTCTTCACAACACCGCTTCCAATCCCTAACTTTGCATCTCTATTCTGCTTTAATCAAAGAGTAACCGCGTTAGAATCTGATCTCTCTAAGCTTAAACAATCCAATCCTTTCACTGAAGCCATTTCATCTATTCCAGGCATAGTTAATGAATACCTTGGTTCTAAGATGAAGGAAGCAGTAGATGTGGCTATTCAGCTCAAATCAAGCTCAGAGAGGAAGCTCAAGTCGAAAGTACACTACTTCCATAACAAAGACGAAGGCTGCTGATTATGGTCAAGTCAAATAGATTGAAGACGGGATCCCTAGAACTACTTGGAGTGTGGTACCAATAGACTACGACAAACACGCCTATTGGGGTACATACCACTGGGGTCCAAAACGTTAGAGATTCTATGGATATGCTACCAACATGGAAACTTCCAAGGATGTTTACTCAAGGCACATGATCATCGCGGTTATCAGTCTCAAGATCATGAAATTCTTCGGTTATAGTCATTTGGAAGAGATTACGGTTCGTCGACAGGATGATGTGCTATATAAGTTTCGAGAAGGAGACTTCAAGAGACTTCGTCACCAAGACATTAAAGATATGTTACTTCTTCTTGTTCAAGGCAAGCTCACCAATCTCAGTGTGGATGATCGATATGCACTAAATGTGGCTCTGAGAATGTACACTCGAAGAATTGTCATTCAAGAAGACAAGAGGAGAGCTTGGGTGATGATAAGTGCCATTGAAAGAAAACTCAGAGATCGAAGGTTGATGCGCAGCTTGGAGAAGTTTGTAGGAGGAAGACCGTACGGGGGAGACCTTTGGCTGCTCGAAAGGACCATATGATTTATCATATGTTGTCCTCATCTTTATAAGGTCAATCCTAGTACATAATAAACATGTGAATATGTATATATGTAGTGTAGACTTAATGGTGATTCTAAGGAGTGCTCGAGTACAAAATTTTCAAGAATTTCTTAGTATATTCAAAAAATTTCAACTTATTGTACTTAGCACTATCTTATATTCCCTCAAATATTGAGGGGGGGGGGCATTAAAATGTTCCTGATAGTTTTGTGTAACATTTTGTCCCCGAACGTTTAATCAATTGATATCCAAAATATCAAGGGATTAACATTTTGGATAAGGGGAGAAAATGTGATTAAACTGGACTTAAATTATACTGGATAGTGATCATATAAAATGGACTCAAGGTACTCTACACATAACATGTACTATGATTACGATGCACATGTTAAGGGGGAGCTTTTAGTGATAATGAAAAACTCTCAAAGTGTAAATCTTTTTGATATTTATATCAAACACTTTGATTGAATTTTCAATGGTTTCGAAGGATTGTGATGGAATACCCAAAAGACCGTCCATGTTCTTAAATTAATAGACATATAAGGTGGTTAGGCATAGGTATTCAAATCCCATGATCCAGCCAGAACCGGAGGGATCTACCCAAGGATATCCACTAGTTAGTGTAGAAGTCCTTATGTATGATAAAAGGAGAAAAAGTAAGAAAAGGGAATAATGCCAACTGAGATGGAGCTAACACTGGAACAAACCCAACAAGGTGTTAGTTATGAAGTCTCGGTAAGCATTGAAGGGGTTGAAGAATGAAAAATAAATGTAAGGATAAAGGGTGTAAAGAAAGAAGCCCTCTATACACTTAGGCAGAAACTAGGTCAATACATAAACTGTCGGAAACACTAAGGTGTTGTCTGACATTGAAGACTATCATGGACCTAGTGACACTATGCACAACCCTCCCTAGCCACTCAAGGTCTCTTAAAAGACTCTTGTTTCATTTCTCACGGAGATTACACGCATTTCTATCGACTTTCTCACTCTAAGTTAGTTGATATTGGAAAGGTGGCAGTCTGCTCCAGCCTCCGATCACTAAAATCAAAGTGCACTATTGAGTCTAGATCTAAAAGAGATCATCCATAATAAGAAGGTTGATTGAACTATATGAAAATTACAAAGAGAACCAACACCCTCTCCATGTGTGGAGAGGGAATTTATACTTACATGAGGTGGACATGGGCCTTGGTTACATGGGCTTTCCATGGACCTTGGACTAGTTACCTATGTAAGTTTCCAAATATTACTTGACGAGCTATCTTCCGATATCTATGAAGTGACCAAGACTTTTCTAGGAATTTCGTATTCCTAACACCTGTTGTAACATTGGTTTACTCAAGGAAACCTAGGAAATCTAAAACTAATGTTCCTATTAGCAAATCTAAGGTTCTTAAATCTGTATCTGCTAACAAAAAGGAACCCAGTCAATCTTGGGCATCCATAGTTTCCGATGTTCCATTTTCCTCTCTTGATGATTGCAGGTCGTCTAAATTGTTCTCTGGTATTTGGACTCCGGCTGCTCCAAGCATATGACCGGAGATCGCTCTCAGCTCACCAATTTCGTCAATAAATTTTTGGGTACAGTCAAATTCGGAAATGATCACGTGGCAAAGATATTAGGATATGGTGATTATCAGATTGGGAATGTTATGATATCAAGGGTTTACTACGTGGAAGGACTTGGACACAACTTATTCTCCGTTGGGCAATTTTGTGATTCAAACCTTGAAGTTGCTTTTCGTCAACACACCTGCTTCATTCTCAATTTAGAAGGTGTTGATCTATTGACTGGATCACAAGGAAACAATCTGTATATTCTGTCTCTTGGAGATATGATGGCGTCCTATCCTATTTGTCTCTTGTCAAAGGCCTCAAAGACTAAGTCCTGGCTATGGCACCGACGTCTGTCTCATTTGAACTTTGGTGCAATCAAAAACTTAGCTAGACATGGTCTTGTTCGAGGTCTCCCTAAGCTTAAATTTGAAAAGGACCATCTGTGTTCTGCTTGTACAATGGGTAAAAGCAAGAAGAAACCCTACAAACCTAAATCTGAAGACACCAACCAAGAAAAACTCTATCTTTTACACATGGATCTTTGTGGACCAATGCGTGTCGCAAGTGTTAATAGAAAGAAGTACATCCTCTTCATTATCGATGATTACTCTCGATTTACATGGGTTAAGTGGTTAAGGTCAAAAGATGAAGCTCCATATTTCATAATTAAGTTTCTCAAGATGATCCAAGTGCGGCTTAAAATGCATGTCCGACGAATCAGAACAGATAATGGAACTTAATTTGTTAATCAAACTTTGCGTGAATATTATGAGAAGGTTGGCATCTCTCATGAAACATCTGTTGCTCGCTCTCCACAGCAAAATGGTATCATTGAAAGACATAATCGTACGCTAATTTAAAATGCCCGCACAATGTTAATTTATACAAAAGCTTCTTTATTCTTATGGGCAGAAGCAGTTGCTACCGCATGTTACACCCAAAATCATTCCATCATACATCTTCGTCATAGAAAAGCACCATATAAGCTTTTACATAACAAACTTCCCGACTTATCGTTCTTCCATGTATTTGATGCACTCTGCTATCTGACAAATGATAGTGAGAACTTGGGTAAGTTACAACCAAAGGCTGATATTGGTATTTTCATTGGCTATGCACCCACAAAGAAAGCATTTTGAATTTACAACCGACGTACCAGACGAATTATCGAAACAATTCATGTAGACTTTGATGAGCTGACTGCGATGGCTTCTAAACATTGCAGTTCAGGACCCGCACTTCATTAAATGACTCCTGCAACAATGAGTTCAGGATTCGTGCCAAACCCTCCTCTTTCAACATCGTTTATACCACCTTTGAGAAGTGATACTCAACCCTCCACCTAGTGTTGATCATCCAGCCCCTGAAGTAATTGCCCCAATTGCTGACATAGTTGCTCCAGAACCCGCTGCATCAACCGGTTCACCTTCCTCAACAACAGATGACCAAGATACACCATCACCTAGTAACTCTCAAACAACACCCAAAACTCAATCTCTTATCATTCCTAATGATGTTGAAGAAGATAATCATGACTTAGATGTTGCACACATGAATAATGATCCGTACTTTGGTATTCTAATTCTAAAAGTTCCTTCTGATCAATCTTCATTAACAGATATTAGTCATACAATTGTGCATCCCGATCACTAAATTTCTGAACATAATAGCAAATGGATTAAGGATCATCCACTTGAAAATATAATTGGTGAACTCGATAGACCAGTTTCCACAAGGCTGCAATTACATGAGCAAGCTCTTTTCTGTTACTACGATGCTTTCCTCACTACTATTGAACCCAAGACGTATAAAGATGCTTTGACTCAATCCTGCTGGATTAAATCAATGCAAGAAGAGCTCAATGAGTTCGAACGCCTTGGAGTATGTGAGCTCGTACCCTGTCCATATAAAGTTATGGTTATTACTTTGAAGTGGATCTACAAAGTGAAGCTAGACGAACTGGGGGGTATTCTAAAGAACAAAGCTCGGTTAGTGGCTTGTGGTTATCGTCAAGAAGAGGGAATTGATTTTGAAGAGTCTTTTGCTCCGGTTGCAAGATTAGAGGTTATAAGGATTTTTCTGCCTTTGTCGCTCACATGAACATGGTCGTCTACCAAATGGATGTGAAGACTGCCTTTCTGAATGGTAATCTGTGTGAAGAGGTTTATGTTAGCCAGTCGGACGGGTTTGTGGATCTAGATAACCCCAATCATGTGTACAAGCTAAAGAAAGCTCTTTATGGGTTAAAACAAGCTCCACGCGCGTGGTATGATATGTTGTCTTCATTCCTGCTATCCCAAGACTTCTCCAAAGTCTTAGTGGATCCCACTTTGTTCATCCATAGGGAAGGCAAGGAATTACTTCTGGTACAAATATATGTCGATGATATTATCTTTGCTGCATCTACACCTGAACTTTGTGACCTATTCGCTAAAATAATGTGTTCAAAATTTAAGATGTCAATGATGAGCAAAATCTCATTTTTCTTAGGACTACAGATTTCTCAAAGTCCCAGAGGCATCTTTATTAACCAGTCAAAATATGCCCTTGAATCTTTTAAAAAATACGGTTTTGAATCTTGTGACCCAGTGGATACTCCCATGGTGGAGAAATCCAAACTGGATGAAGATAAAGAAGGGAAAGCCGTAGATCCGTCACACTATCATGGCATGATTGGTACCCTCCTTTATCTCACAGCCAGTTGACCTGACCATAAATTTTTATATGCATGTGTGCCCGGTATCAGGCTCGGCCTACCAAAAAGTACTTACATACGGTCAAAAGGATCTTTCAGTATCCAAAAGGAACTGTCAATCGGGGACTATGGTATCCGAAGGATTCTTCAATTGCTCTAACAGCATTTGCAGATGCGGAACATGCTGGTTGTCAAGATACACGCCGTAGCACATCTGGTAGTATGCAATTTTTAGGAGATAGACCTATCAGTTGGTCATCAAAAAAGTAGAAAAGCGCTGCGATATCCAGTATGGAAGCTAAATATATTGCTTTGTCTAGTTGTTGTGCTCAAATCCTTTGGATGAGATCACAGCTTGCCGACTATGGCTTTGGTTTCAACAAAATTCCAATGTACTGAGATAACAAAAGCGCTATTGCCTTATGCTGCAACAACGTTTAACATTTTAGATCGAAGCATATAGACATCAGATTTCACTTTATCAAGGAGCATGTTGAGAATGGGGTGATCGAACTTTACTTTTTCAATACGGAGTATCAACTGGCGGACATCTTCACTAAAGCCCTTGGCCGAGAAAGAATAGAATTTCTAATCAACAAGCTGGGAATGCGGAGTTTTACGCCGGAGACTCTGAAACAATTGGCAGATGAAGTTGATGAATAGTGGTGGTACATATTCAAATATCATGTATTATATGTACATATATATATTAAAACCATAAAAACCAAAAAGATTTTTTCATTTTTTAGAAATTTTTATAAAAACAAAATACAAAAATATAAAATTCATAAAACCAAAGAATTTTTTTTTTTAAATGTGAAAAATATAAAAAGAGGAAATAATGGCATGTCTTCTGATAATCGATAACATTTACAG
>BQNB010146607.1:0-13559 GCA_026074375.1 Tanacetum coccineum
TGGTTGAAGACCTGGATAAGTATCACTTAAAGGAGATACGTTGTAGTTCTCAGTGTCACACGCAAAAGACATTGTGGATAATCGCAAAAGGTGATGAATGTCTCATACTTTGCTTGGTAAGTATTGAGTACTTAGAGATTTGAATGGAGCATAAATTATCTACATCGTTCTTCCACAAGAACGGGGAATTCTACTTCAGTTTCAAGTTTGGTATATCAGGTTCACTCCATCAGTGGTTACTTCAAATAGCCTACAAAAGGGTTGGTAAAAAAATAGTCAGAGAGAGTTTATGAGTAGAGATTTGATCAGTAGTTAATTCTCATAGGAATGATTTGAGCTAATTTATTCTTCACACAAGTATTCAAGTATATGTGCGTACAAGATTTTGATGATTCCGAGGTATCAAAACCATCAAGGGGGAAGGAGTAGATACACTAGAGAGTCCATACCTTTTCTTCATTTTAGGCCATTGCGGGAAGACAAATGTCATAACCACAAAGAAAATCAGTGCTTTATCAAAATTTGTTGCTTTAATTCTTTTCGAATGGAAGCTTAGAATGAGTGCCATAACCACAAACCAATCCAAACACAAACACAAAACGGCCCTGGATAGCTCTTGATACCACTTGTAAGATTCACAAACACCTTTTCAGGGTGACGGGATTGATCAAAATAAACAAGATATGCCATGGTTGTTTAGTGAGAGAAAGTAGAGAGAGGGTGGAGAACAAAATATGTAATATTAGATTGAAGGATGCAAATGAACTTCCACACCCCTCATGGAGAGCCATGAGGGGTATTTATATGCCAAGCATAACTAAACTATGCCTAAATAACAAAAGTAACCCCTGTGTAATATGTAGTGTTAGAAACTAATCCAATTCACATGTAAGACGTTAGCTTTACAAAATAGTAAGGTTAACAATTTCCCTCCAAGATGGTGTCACATGTGAATTGGTTACAATGTTTCCTACAAGCAAAAATAAAGTAAAATGATAAGAATGAAGTCCAGTATTCCTTGAGATAGTCTTCAAAGATCTTGATTTTCTTGAATACTCCAACTTTATTTCTTCAGCTTGTAGACGAACATATTGTAGTATACTGCTGAGGATGACTCCCGGTCTTGATTGGATTTCTGCACATAACTTCTTGACACGTCTTCAAAAGCTTTCTTCATATGCTTCTGGTCATCTCGAAGTTTCTGAATTAGCTGCATTTCTTGAAAAACTTCACTTTCCTGCACTTCTGGTCATGTCGATGTTTTCCAGAATCTGCTTCTCATGTGTCATCCTTAAATTTCTATTATCCAAATACTTAGGTTTTGATATGAATTATGCTCTGAACTTCTTGTGCATTATCCTTTTCTTCAGCTCAATCCTAACAGACACCCCTAAGACTAATAAGAATTAATGCACTAGTCTTCTCAAATACCTCCTTTCTAACTTAGGATACTATGTGGGAGGAGATGATATCATCCACATCGTCTCACTTAGGAATCATTCTAGTTTTTTTGAATTCAGCCTAAAATACCCGATGTACATACTTTATCCCTTTTTACGAAGTCAGAACTGTAGCACCAAAATCAATTAAGATTCGGAAATACACTTTTTCTCCTTCCAGGAAAGTGCTGATGTGAATTGCTACACCAAAGTCAACTAAGTCCCAAGTGTAAGCAATTTATCCCTCTATGTAGTCGAAACAGTAATCATCAAAATGGTAACATAAAAAATCAACTAAGTACCAGATATACACATTTCTCCCTCCAGGATGATGACTAACTGAGGAATCATCCTACACATGTGTACATCGTATATCAACTGGAACTGCTTACATAGCTTCATATACTTGTGATTGCATAAGCAATACTCTGTTAGAAGATGTCGAAAAGTACTCTCTTTACAAATCTCTCTTGATCAATCCGATCTAAATCCCCTTATATAATCTGATGGCTAATACTGATGACCACTGATAGAGACAACCCAATGAAATGAACATGAGAACGTAGCAAAAATCTCCAAATAACTTCAATCTCAACTAAGTTTCATCGTACAAAAACCTATTAGTCATTAAGGTTCCATAATAATCGTTAAGAGTAAAGGTGAATATTGAAAAGGATCATTTTAGCATTAAGTGTTGGGTTTTCTTTGATGTTTGGAATCTTATATAAGATCGTTTTAGCATTAAGTGTTATGTTTTGATTGAATATTGTTAATCTAGGACAAATATTGTAATGAATTGTCATTAACGGATGAACATTATTTAGTTAACGTTGTCATGAAAGTATAATCGTGCAATAAGGGCTTGTGGTGTAAATGAATTTAACTTTGAAGGTTAATTGATCAAAACGCATGTGTTGACTAGTCAAATTGCATAAGTTGACTAGTCAAACTGCATAAGTTGACAAGTTAAACTACATAAGTTGACAAGTCAAACTGTATAAGGTGAAGTTCAAAAAGGAGGTATTGACTAGGTTAACTTGTTAAATGATTGTGTCAAACTGCGTAAGTTGAATTGTCAAACTTGATCAAATGGCAACTTTTAATATTTGGAGTCAAATGGAAACTTTTGCTATTTGATGTCAAATGGCAATTTAAGACGGATGGTGTCAAATGGCAATTTAAGACGGATGACAAGTACGAGTACCAAAAATCAAAAACACCAAAAAACCTTAATTTTTGACTTTTTCCCCGAAAGTTTTTGCAAAACTCATTATATTTAAGCTATATCCATCATAAAAACACAAACTTTAACATAAAAAAATCAAAATTTGTTGCTTTAATTCTTTTCGAATGGAAGCTTATAATGAGTGCCATAACCACAAACCAATCCAAACACAAACACAAAAGGCCCAGGGATAGCTCATATATACAAACTTTGTAAGATTCATAAACAACCTTTAGAGAGGGACCCCCCCCCCCGAGATAGATCAAAATAAACAATAATAATTGCAATGATTGTTTAGTGAGAGAAAATAGAGAGAGGTGGAGAACAAAATATGTAATATTAGATTGAAAATGAAAATGAACTTCCACATCTCTCATGGAGAGCCATGAGGAGTATTTATATGCCAAACATAACTAAACTATGCCTAAATAACAAAAGTACCCCCTGCGTAATATGCAGTGTTTGAAACTAATCCAATTCACGTGTAAGACGGCCGAGCTTTACAAATAGTAAAGTGCTAACAATTTTCCTTTCCCCCCCTCGTAAAAGAAAAAAATTAGTCACTTGTTAATTGGTTACAATGTTTCCTACAAGCAAAAATAAAGTAAAATGATAAGAATAAAGTCCATTATTCCTTGAGATAGTTTTCAAAGATCTTGATTTTCTTGAATACTCCAGCTTTATTTCTTCAGCTTGTAGATGAACATACTGTAGTATACTATTGAGGATGACTCTAGGTCTTTATTGGATTTCTGCACATAACTTCCTGACACGTCTTTAAAATCTTTCTTCATACACTTCTGGTCATCTCGAAGTTTCTGAATTAGCTGCATTTCTTGAAAAACTTCACTTTCCCGCACTTCTGGTCATGTCAAAGTTTTTCAGAATCTGCTTCTCATGTTTCATCCTTGAAGTTCTATAATCCGAATACTTCGGCTTTGATATGAATTATGCTCTGAACTTCTTGTGCAGTATCCTTTTCTTCAGCTCCCTCCCAACAAACACCCCTTAGACTGATAAAAATTGATGCACTAGTCTTCTCAAAGACCTCCTTCCTCACTTAGGATACTATGTGGGAGGAGATGATATCATCAACATCGTTTCACTTAGGAAGCATTCTAGTTTCGTTGAATTCAGCCGAAAATACCCTATGTACATACTTTCTCCCTTTTAACGAAGTCAGAACTGTAGCACCAAAATCAATTAAGATCCAAAAATGCACTTTTTCTCCCTCCAAGAAAGTGCTGATGTGAATGGCTACACCAAAGTCAACTAAGTCCCGAGTGTAAGCAATTTATCCCTCTATGTAGTCGAATCGGTAATCATCAAACGGGGGGGGGGGGGGGGGGGGGGGGGGGGGGGGGGGTAGGGGGGGGGTGAAACGGCAACATAAAAAATCAACTAAGTAGCAGATGTACACATTTCTCCCTCCAGGATGATGACTAACTGAGGAATCATCCTACACATGTGTACATCGTATATCAACTGGAACTGCTTACTTGGCTTCATATACTCGTGATTGCATAAGCAATACTCTATGAGAAGATGTCAAAAAGTACTCTCTTTAAAAATCTCTCTTGATCAACCCGATCTAAATCCCCTTATATATTCTGATGGCTAATACTGATGACCACTGATGGAGACAACCCGATGAAACGAACATGAGAATGAAGCCAAAATCTCCAAATAACTTCAATCTCAACTAAGTCTCATCGTACAAAAACCCATTAGTTATTAAAGTTCAATAATAGTCGTTAAGAGTGAAGGTGAATATTGATAAGGATCATTTTAGCATTAAGTATTGTGTTTGCTTTGGTGTTTTGAATATTATATAGGATTGTTTTAGCATTAAATGTAGTGTTTTGATTGAATGTTGTTAATCTAGGACATAAGTTGTAATGAATTGTCATTATCGGATAAACATTGTCTAGATAACGTTGTCATGAAAGTATAATCGTGGAATAAGGGCTTGCGGTGCAAATGAATTTGACTTTGAAGGTGAATTGATCAAACCGCATGTGTTGACTAGTCAAATTGCATAAGTTGAATAGTCAAACTGCATAACTTGTAAAGTCAAACTGCATAAGTTGACAAGTTAAACTGCATAAGTTGAAGTTCAAAAAGCAGGTATTGACTAGGTCAACTTGTTAAATGATTTTGTCAAACTGAATAAGTTGAATAGTCAAACTTGATCAAATGGCAACTTTTAATATTTGGAGTCAAATAGAAACTTTTGCTATTTGATGTCAAATGGCAATTTAAGACGGATGGTGTCAAATGGCAATTTAAGACGGATGGTGTCAAATGGCAATTTAAGATGGATGACAAGTACGAGTACCAAAAATCAAAAACACCTAAAAACCTTAATTTTTGACTTTTTCCCTGAAAGTTTTTGCAAAACTCATTATATTTAAGCTATATCCATCATAAAAACACAAACTTTAACATAAAAAATTCAAAATTTGTTGCTTTAATTATTTTTGAATGGAAGCTTAGAATGAGTGCCATAACCACAAACCAATCCAAACACAAACACAAAACGCCCCTGGATAGCTCTTGATACCACCTGTAAGATTCATAAACACCTTTTAGAGGGGTCGGGATATATCAAAATAAATAAGATATGCAATGGTTGTTTTGTGAGAGAAAGTAGAGAGGGTGGAGAACAAAATATGTAATATTAGATTGAAAATGAAAATGAACTTCCACACCTCTCATGGAGAGCCATGAGGGCTTTTATCCGAGGATAAGCTACGTATACACGAAGCCTTAACAGATATAACCAAAAAGTTGCAAAGCTTTTCGAAAACATAAGCCATCCTAAATAAGCGAGAAGAAAACAGCTTTTATTTAGCTCTGAATAAACCGTAAAACACAATAAGCCCCAACCTCCTTTTGGTATACAATAAAAAATGATAAGACACTAGCAGGATATGAAGCTTTTCTCAACTAAACACATCAAAACACAACAAGCCGTGGCTTTATTTCACCAAATAAGCCACGCATAAGGTGAAAATAAGCTATGAGACACGAAACAACACACCACAATACAAAACACCCCTGGTTAGCTCTTGATACCACTTGTCGTAGATTGTAAAACCCTCTTCGGTATGGGGAAGGGATTGATCAAGCCAACAAGGATAATTCAATGTTTTCTAGTGACGAGAAGTAGAGAGAGGTTGAGAACTTTTGTAATATTAGATTAGGAAAGAATACAAATGAACATCCACACCCCTCATGGAGAGTCATGAGAGGTATTTATATGCCTGGCATTACATAGCTATCCCTAGTTTACAATAATAACCCATGCGTATCACGCAGTGTCTATAGTTAGTCCAATTCACGTGTAAGACGCCAGCTTTACAAAATAGTAAGGCTAACATAAGACATCAACACTTTCACTAGTTTGGTACCCGTGTCTAATGTATGAAATTTTGCCACACGTTTGGTTGATTCAAGATTAACCAATGTCGCAAATGAGATAGGGGAAGATTGCTTTTGCGACTCGTTTCCCACATGTTCAGCCTCAACCTTTGCACAAGGACGTACCCAAGATTTTTGAGAGGGTGTTGCACAAATATTTTCATTTCATAAGTACTAAAATTCGCATCATAAGCATTACATAGCTATCCCTAGTTTACCATAATAACCCCTGTTGTATCACGCTAGTGTATATAGTTTGTCCATTTCAGTGTTAGACAGCCAGCTTTACAATATTAAGGCTAACATAAACTTTAAAACTTTCACTAGTTGGTACCCATGTATAATGTATGACATTTTGCACACGTTTTGGTTGATTAAAGAATTAAACAATGTCGCACAAATGAGATAGGCAGATTGACTTTTGCGACCGTTTTCCCATTGTTCAGCCACTACCTTTGCCACAAGGATGGGACCCATGATTCTTAATGTGGGTGTTGCACAAATTTTTTTCATTTTCATAGTACTAAATTCGCATTCATAAATAATTTTTGAGCTAAGGGAAAAGTTGCATTATCAAGCATATTATAATAGCACAAATGTTGGGAGTTGCACATAAACAATTTACACTTTCTGAACAAAAACTGCACTTCGCAACTTAAAATCGGGTGTGGCCCGTGCCACACCCGACATCCATGTAGTTCCGTCCCTGACTATGCACTAGTGCCAATCTCTATCTTGTTCACTGCCTCGAGATTATTCCGTGTTCAGAGGTAGGTGGTATTGCGGTTGTCAGCACTAGTAAAAATATATATACTATATATTATAATTATATATATATATATTATATTATAATATAGATATATATATATATATATTATTTATATATATATATATATAGTAGTATCCCGTGACAATTCTTTCTAAATTCCTTCTCCAAACAAGAGAAATAAAAGTGGATTAAAATCTCACTTAAGAATAACTCAATAGGTTATATTTTTAAACGGGAAGTATTTCTTCTCGGGTCGTTTTTCCCAACGAAGTCGTGAATGAGATTTGTGGATAATTCGGATTCGAGTAAAGCACCTGATAAAGGGATATTTGAACTATAATTACGCTACAATTTAGAGGCGCAATTAAAAAACTATAGTAACAATGAAAGATTAAAAAACGTTTAACTAATACGAAAAAATTAACAAATGTTGAATTAAAAACGTGAGACTAATACTATAATTTTAAAATCTAACGGCACTACTTTTACAAATTTTATACTCTAAAAATCACCAAATTTAAAAGAAAAATTTTAGGAAAATTGGAATTTAGAATTTTCAATATTTTTGTAATTTTATATGTTTTTAAAAGTAATTGAATTAACTAAAATAACTTTTTTCTTATAAAATTATAAAACTAAAAATTTTATTTTATTTTTTCAAACATTACTAGAATGGATAGAGTAAATTTTTCAAAAAGAATTATATTTTTCCAACATTTTTATTTGTTAATTGTATTCTTAAAAGAAATAGAAAATTACTTAAAACCTTTTTTTATTTCTAGAAATACAAATTTTAAATATAAAAATAAAGTAATATGGTTTTTAACTACTAAAAATATGCAGAAAACTAATGGTATAAAAAATGACCAAATTTTTATATAACCAATTGGATACCCTAATTGGACTATATTAAATACCTTAAAACTAATTTTATTAAAAACTATATTATATAAACTGAAATTAACAGAATTAAAGAAAGTCAGGGACTTAAATCTGTTAATGGGAACTAAGGGGTAGGCGGGGTACTAGAAAAGGAATTTTTACACTACAGTGAAACGAGGTACCCGTAACTATAGAGATGTACAATTCGACCCTACGATTAGTCTATTTTCGGCGTTTTAAAAAAACTGAAAACTAGCAAAATCTTAAAACTACAAAGTTTGTACTGAGTTTATCACCTACACTTTAATTAAATGCTCTATGAATTTTTATCCACTAGATAAGCATAATAATTCAAGCATTTAAATGCGTGTAACAGAAACTTAAGCTTTTCTTTAAATTTAACTTTTCTAGGAATTTGGCTTTTATCTAGCTTATTTCTAAATGAAAATTAAAATCTAAAAGTTGCTATAAAAGCTTAAGAGGTATGCTTGGGATTTTTAAAAAAGAAATAAGCTAAGAGTAACCAAGTTTTAGAGAAATTTGCTATTAAAATGTGAAAGTTCAGCGTAGAACTGAAATTAAGCTAACCTAATAAGTAAATTGCTTATTTACCTAATACCAGAAACTGTTTTTTGGAAATAAGCTACCTTATGATCTTTGAATAAACCTAGATAAAGGTGTTTTAAAAAATCACAACTAGAAAATAAAAAAAGCAAGAAGATAATAAGCAGTAATCTAGGTTGCGCCTCTAAATATTTACAGGAACATTTAGCTAGACTAAAAGCGTAAAATTGAAATTAAAAGTATGAATTTTAAAGAGTTTTTGTATGTACTATGAAAAGGCATTAAGCTAGTTCTACTAATACTTTCAAGTGTTAAAGATGACTAGAAAAGTAGTGAGCAACAGCAGTATTAACTAATTTAATACTGCTGCTATACTGATATACTTGGTAATCTTTAAGTGCAGGCTAAATCTCTAAGGTAGAAACTCATAAACTAACTCACTTAGTGCTACTAAACCTACATTTACCAAAATGGAACACTAGAAAGTTGTAAATCTCTTAAAGCTAAAACTACTACACAACTAACTGTCCTGGTGCTAGAACAAGTTATTTAAGCTATAAATTTTGAAACACTACAAACTAACTTCCAAATTCTTCTTAAAACTTGAACACTTTAAACATCTAAACTATATAAAGAATTTTGACAGGATTATGTTGACTATAGAGGTCAAAGTTCCCTTAACCCAAACACTAGTTAAGTAAACTGTCTCAACTAATTTTTTTACTTAAAATCTATTTAAAAGCTAAAACTGCCCAACTTTAATATTCTACTCTAACTTTAACTAAGTAATTGAGCTAGTTAACTCTAAAACCTACATCGTATTAACAGATCTTAAGTAGTTACTCAGCTGAGCTTATTCTTCTTATTAGGACAGGATTAAGGCAAAATTGAATCCTTAAAGTTAACTATACTACAACAGCTTAAAGACATTTTAATATCTAAACTAACTAAACAATATTGAACAGTATTAAGCACAAATAGGACAAAGAAATAAGCTAATGAATTAAGCTATGTATATGCTAGAATCAAAATTAATAAAGCTAAACCTGTGGACTTGTAGTCTCTGACCTTAGCCACTCTTGTTGAGTGAGTGCTCTAACTTTTAGAACCTAATTGCTCCTTTGCTCTAAAACACGTGCTTTATGCTCAATTAAGCTAAATATGCTTATTAACTCTTAATGCTTCCAATATGACTCAAACTAAAACTCAAATGACATATTTGAACTATATTAGACCAAAATACGGATTTAAAAAGACGTTTTTAAGAACATTTGGACAACTTGAGTGCTTATGATGAAAATTCAATAAGCTAAAAGGAGTTATTTTAAGCTTAATTGACTAAAAACACGCTGATTAACTTGTAAACTTTAGAACAAACACAACTCAACTAGTTTTTATTGCTTAAGAACAAAGAGTACAAGAGAAATAACAAGCAGTACAACTGAAATGTTGAACTATCTAGCACTATTTATAGAGCTGAATAAGAGCTAAGACTTGAGGAAGAAATAATCTTGGCCCTTCCTTGAGTCAATAACCGTATTTGACTAATTGTGAACCGTTGGATGAATCTCTGACGTGTTCTAGCCAATTAGGGAGCTCCACGTGGCTTAGGCAAGTGTATGGACCAATAATAAGATGCCACGTGGGTCTGGTGAGGTGGGGGAATGATTAATACGAGGTTAAAGGTGTATATAGAGGTGGGGAGAGTTGTGGTGAATGTTTTTGAAGTAGTATGAATTGAAGGAGAGAGGAGGAATAAGGCTGGTGAAGTGTTGAGAGAATTGGCAGGAAAAGTTGTTATCTCAAAGGGAGAAGACGAGCTTTAAGCTTTGACCCGTGTTGACTATATTTGAAGTTTGAGATGTTGACACAAATGGTCCTTGTGGTTCTTTAGCCGCTTTCTATCCTTTTTATAACTTTCCAAAATAGCAAAATTAGTCCTTCTTTTGATATCCTTGAGATAATTCTTGAAACACTTTCACAACTTGGCAAGTTTAGCCCCTCTTGATCATGAATCTTCAAAATAAATCCTTGATCATTTATCTCTTTGATATTTTTGACTTTGGGCTTTGACGGTTTTGATTCGGCTTTGATCATGAACTTTTCATCTCTTGATCTTGTCTTTTCATTCTTGTTGATTTTGATCACTTTTCTTCACTTTTGCCTTCATTCCTTCATAACCTACACACATGGACAAAAACACACATTTTCTATTCTTTTGGCATGATTTGTGTCTATTTTTGGCAATTTTTCAAGCTTTAAAACATGTATAAAATGATGACTATCAAAATTCCCCAAACTAAAGGATTGCCGTGTCCTCACGCAATTTTATTAAGTGTACACTTTGTAAACTAACAAGTTTCCAAAATGCCCTTGTTTTCACCTTTTATGAATCCCCTTTTTAAACATCTTAAGCTTTTTCTCAACATTTTATCTCATGGAAACACATTAATGGCAATCATTGCAACTTTGCAACTTTTAGGCTCATTGAAATAGGTACTTCCGATTAATAGAACCACAAATGAGGAAATTTAGTCTTCCTGGACTTTTTCAGCTAGACTAAACAAAGCTATTAAAACAAGATCATTGTCAATATATGTCCAATATGGTTAAGCTCTGATACTTTACAACTTGTGAACTTTTCACTCCCAAGAAATTAAATTAATGATTAAGATGTTGTGCACTCTTTCAACACAACCATAGATCAAGTTATCTTTATAGTTGGAAAATCCATCTAAGCTTACACTTAAAGCCTTGTGAGCTTAAATGTTACTAACTAGATAAAACTCATTTCTCAAAGCTAAAAGAAATTGGGAAACAAAACTTATAACTTGATTTTAGAAAATGAAATTTTAACCATTCTTTTATTTTCTATTACTATAAATTATTTTTTTTTTGCAATGAGGAATGTTGTTCTCTAGTTGAACCCCTACTTAGGCCTTGTCTCCCTAATAGGATATGCATCAAAAAACGGTGTTCTTGTTCGAACCCCTACTCCGTGTAACGTTTGTGGGGTTATCGCGAAACCTTCTTCCTACATAAAGGCCTAGAATCCAAAGTCCTCTTTAGTTGCAATCCCACTAGGCCGCGCTCCCTAGTGGTGAATGCCTACGCACCTTGATTCCACGGTACTTAGTCTTAATATTCTTATTGCGGACCCCATCCGTGTCTCACTTCAACATGGATACGCCAACGATTAAATATTATATAGCTTTTATTATTCTATTTTTTGCGAATGCTTATTGGCACGAAAAATAATGCTTTTGCATTAGTAAAATGCTTCATTGGCATTCTTGTTTATAATTTATTTTTGGTGAATGGAAAATCTTAACTTTAGAAAATCCAACTTATTAATTTGAAACAAAAAATCTTACTTACATAATAAATGAATTACTTTCCAAAATGTAAGACTTTTTCTAAAGACATTGGTTGACTTAGTTAAATTAAAAAGAGCACGTATGATTAGGTGTGTTAAGAGCTTGTGGGAGTAAAAAGACACAAATCATTCATATAAGCTTTAGGTTTTCCAAATAAACCTTGCTTAAGCAAATACACTTATATTTAACTACATCATCTCTTGTTCTTCACATTTTTAAAATCCAATGCAATAGGATTTGTGAAAGCTTAGCCCCACAAAAGGTAGGTTAAAGAACTAGCTAGGGCATTTTCACCCGGTCAAGTCAAAATTAACTCCTATTTCTCACCAACGGATTACCAAAAAGTGGTGTTTTTCCCCAAACTAAGCTTCTATTGCAAGCAAAAATTTTAAAAATTTCCACTTTTTTTCACAAAAAGGTAATTCAAAAAGGTTCAAACAAGGTTGCGTGAAGTGCAAGTCAATATCGAAGACATCCTTTCCCAAACTAAAGCGAAACATTGTCCTCAATGTTTGAAAAATAGGGGTCAAAAGGAATCTTAAACAAAAATTCTAACGTCATGCCAAAAGAATAGATGTTAGTTCGATAAAGACAAGGATAAAAGATTTCCCACTTTATGGATGAGAAGATTGGAGACCATCATGGAAATTGGCGGGTAAATGCTTTGTTCTTCCATAATTTTGAACCATGAATCCTCCAAAATCCGGAAAACCTAGACAAACATCACAAACAACCAACAAGAACGAAAGAGAACAAGCCTCCTCTCATCATTTTCATTGTTAGCTCATAAACGACTTAAAACGAAAACGGCTTAGTTTTTATTAACCGAGTACAAGCTATACTCGTCCCCGAATTGATTTGTCCTTGGGGAAGAATATTGTACAAAAATACAAGAGAAACGAAAGACAACAAAAGATAAGGCATGGGGTGCCTCCCACGAAGGCTTGTTTATCTAAAGAAGTCCCCTGCTGTACTCATTTCCCCAAACTAGTTATTCATGGTGGGTCGGTCTTAACATCCGGGATAATCACATTAGGAACATCTTCTCCAAATAGCGTTTCACCTTTGACATTGCTTAAACTTTTGAACATCTTTTGAGAAAGTTCAATTGTTCATATGGGAAAACTCATTAGCAATCGTAAATGGTCGTCCGTCCATCGAGATGTAAGCTTCCTCTGAGATAATCTTTAGCCTTGAGTTAAAAAGAAGACTTGATCCCCAAACATTAAAAATCGGTTTTTAGTCTTTGAATATGTCCCTTTTTTGTTTTTTTCTTATAAAGCAAGAATTCTCATAAAGCTTCATCCCTTAAACTTGTTAAGCTCATTTTTGTGACTTTTATTTTTACCGCAAGATTAAGGTCTAAATTTGTCTGCTAAGGGCCCAAAAGCTTTATGTTCTCAATCAATAGGGATGGTTGAGATGGCATGGCAAGCTTTTCCGTAAACCAACCTATAAGGAGTACATCCAATAGGAGTTTTGTAGGCAGTCCGGAAAGCCCATAGAGCATCATCAAGCTTATCACTCCAAGAAGCTCTATTCTCTCCTATGGTTCTTTCTAAAATCCTCTTAATTCCCCTATTTGAAACCTCAACTTGACCACTCGTTTGAGGGTGGTAAGAAGTCGAAAGACGATGGGTCACACCATACTTTGCCATGACCTTTGCAAATTGGTCATTACAAAAATGTGTGCCTCTATCACTTATTATAGCTCGAGGGGTTCCAAATCTAGCAAAAAGATTTTTCAAAAACTTACAAACAACACGAGCATCATTAGTAGGTAAAGCCTTAGCTTCCACCCATTTGTTGAAACTCAAAGTTAGATGATGAATTAGATGAGGGAGGAGCATTCGTACTCACTCGCATCACGGCGTTCCGTG
>BQNB010146608.1:0-12352 GCA_026074375.1 Tanacetum coccineum
AAAGTGAACAAAAGTTTTAGAGCCCATGCTTTTGTAAGTTATATTCAAAAGCAGAGAAGAAATAATCACAAGGATTTCCATCACTGCTTGTTTGCTTTCTTCCTATCTCAAATTGAAACCAATAAGATATCTTAAGCCCTTGAAGATGAAAGTTGGGTTGATGCTATCCAGGAAGAACTGTTGCAATTTAAGATTCAAAAGGTATGGATTCTTGTAGATTTGCCTTATGGAAAGAAGGCAATTGGGATTAAATGGGTCTACAAGAATAAGAGGGATGAAAGAGGTGTTATAGTTAGAAATAAGGCAATGTTAGTTGTCCAAGGATATAGGCAAGAGGAAGTTATAGACTTGCTCCTGTGGCTAGGATTGAAGCCATTAGGATCTTTTTAGCCTTTACTTCTTATATGAGATTCATAGTTTATCAGATGGATGTGAAGAGTGCCTTCTTGTATGGCACAATTGATGAGGAGGTGTATGTGTCTCAACCTCTAGGTTTTGTAGATCCAAAGTTCCCTAAGAAGGTCTACAAGGTTGTGAAAGCTTTGTATGGTTTACACCAAGCTCCCAGAGCCTAGTCAAGCAGAAAGAAGATGGAATTTTTATAAGTCAGTATAAATATGTTGTTGAGATCCTAAAGAAGTCTGATTTTATGAGTGTGAAGACTGCTTGTACTCCAATTGAGACTCATAAGCCACTGGTTATGGATGAGGAAGCAGCAGATGTAGATGTACATCTTTATAGGTCCATGATTAGGTCTTTAATGTATCTAACTGCTTCTAGACAAAATATTATGTTTGTTGTATGTGCTTGTAGCAGGTTCCAAGTTACTCCCAAAACTTCACATCTCTATGCTGTGAAGAGGATCTTTAGGTATCTCAAAGGCAACCCTAAATTGGGCCTTTGGTATCCTAGAGAGTCATCTTTTGACTTGGTAGCTTATTCAGATAGTGACTATGCTGGAGCAAATCTTGACAGGAAATCCACAACAGGAGGTTGTCAATTTCTTAGCAGGAGACTTATTTCATGGCAGTGTAAGAAACAGACAATTATGGCTACTTCTACTACAAAGGCAGAATATGTTGCTGCTGCCAACTGCTGTGGGCAAGTTTTGTGGATTCAAAATCAAATGTTAGACTATGGGTTCAATTTTATAAACACAAAGATATACATTGATAATGAGAGCACAATATGCATTGTAAAGAACCCAGTATTTCACTCTAAAACAAAGCATATTGACATTAGGCACCACTTCATTAGAGATGCTTATGAGAAGAAGCTTATCTAGGTGCTGAAGATTCACATTGATGACAATGTGGCAGATCTTTTAACTAAAGCTTTTGATGTTAGCAGGTTCAATTTCTTAATTGTTAATATTGTAATGATCAATCTATAGCTGCATTGGTTCAGGGGAGGCAAGATGGTATAGTTTGGAGTTACAAAGTTTGTAGATAAATTTTTAGTTAGAAGATGGGTTGTGGATGACATGATGACTTTTGAGGTTCATATGTTGCATGTTCATTGAAGACAGAGTTAATACTGTTGGTATAACTCGTTTGTACTGATGAGCTTCGTCACTACTGCTGAATGTAGTTAATACTATTGGTACAAAAATTCATACTGCTAGGTTCAGTTAATACTGCTGAGTACATGTGGATTGGAATTGTCCTTAGATGCTAATTTGATAAAAGGAAACTACTGAAAGCATGTATTTTCTTTAAGTGTTGGTTTTAATCACCACACAACAAATGGTCATTAGTTCACCATGTCCAACGGACATCAAGAATTGGCTAGTCCAGAGCAAACGGATTCTGGTAAAGACTTTTCAAATCCGTTGATAGTTGATAGTTTACTCAAAACTATATGGTTATCAATGCACCATGTTATTGCAATGAAGCATTGGCTATTCCAGGGCAAACGACAACTGGTAAAGAATCATCAAATCCGTTAATGGCTGATAGTTTGCCAAAAACTATATAGTCCAATGATCTACCTCTCTCAAGAGGTTACACACTTGGAAGTGGGGAGGACAGTTTGAAACTAATGGAATTGATGGAATTTGTACAAAATTGTGTGACTTGGTGAGCAAAAAGAATAGAGAGAAATTGTGAGCTCAAAAACAGAAAGAGAGTTGTGTGAAAAACAAAAAGAGTGAATTGGTGAGCAAAAAGAATTAAGAGATAATGTGTGAGCATAAAAACAGAAAGAGAGAAAGTGAGATTGGTGATGGAAAAGTTCTTTGGAGGAATTTCAAGTTAATACTGGTCTCTTCAAGTTAGTACTGCTGGGCATTACTTAGTACTGCTGGGCATTACTTAGTACTGCTGGGTATTGCTTAGTACTGCTAACCATCTTTTAGTACTGCGGGGCTTAAAGTTAGTACTGCTAGGCTAATTTTAGTACTGCTAGAAGACCGTTAGTACTGTTTGACCCATAACTAAATTTCCTTCCCAATTTCTAGCCGTTGCTAAATTTCTGCCTACCGCCATGCTTATAGGCTATAGGGTTTGACTAATTGAAGATTTCTTGATCTTTCTATAAACTTAAAAGATTTCTTCAAGATAAGTACAAATCTTCTTCAGTCGGTGACACTTTAAACTCTTAAATACTCTCTCAAATATCAATTAACTCTACCAAACATCCATACTCTCTCTCACAAACATATCCCAGAACCTTAATCAACTTTCTATTCATCAAATGGCTACTTTGGAGTTTTGCGACAAGCACAACATGGTGGCATACTTGGAGAAACCAGAGGGAAGTGCAGAGTTTCATCAGATCATTGATTTCCTAACTGCTAGTCACATTCACTATGCCCTCACAGAGAATCCAACAATATATGCTTCATTTATCAAACAATTTTGGACAACAGCTACTGCTAGCACAAATGTTAATGGAGAAGTAGAACTAACTGCTAGCATAGATGGACAAGCCAAGACCATCACTGAAGCATCTTTAAGAAGACATCTGAAGTTGGAGGACAATGGTGGAATTACTTCTTTACCCAACACAGAGATATTTGAGCAACTTGCTCTCATGGGGTATGCAACTGATTCTGATAAGCTTACATTTCAAAAGGGTAATTTTTCACCACAGTGGAGGTTTTTCATTCATACAATCCTCCACTGCTTGAGTCCTAAAAAGACTTCTTGGGAGCAGTTTAGCAGCAATATAGCTACTGCTATTATCTGCCTAGCAACAAACAGAACTTTTAACTTCTCAAAATTCATCTTTGATGCAATGGTAAAGAATTTAGATAACCCTCATAAGTTTTTGATGTATCCTAGATTTATCCAAATTTGTTTAAACAAGCAAAGGAGACTTCTTTAACCCCACACAAGAACCTATCCCACTCCTGTACTTACACAGAAAGTTTTTAGTAACATGAAGCGAGTTACAAGGGGTTAGCTGGGGAAGACATTCCTTTTATTTCATCCATGATCACTGCACATGAAACCTCTCCCTCAGATCAACATTCTTCACCATCCTTATCACCTCACCATACACCAGTCAGTGCTCCTTCAACTTCACCACCACCCATCACAGAAACTACACCTACTGTAGAGGAGCCTGCTCCAATGCCCTATGAATCACCTCTCCAAAGTGTTCAATCACTTGGACGTGATGAGGGTAGTGTGTCACTTAATGAATTGATGGATTTGGTTACTCAGTTAACTAATAAAGTTGGAAGCTTGGAGAATTGAATTTGACGAACACTAAAAGGTTTTATGGTTTCGCTATTACCAAGTAGTCAAAAAGTGAAAATTGAGAAGCAAGTTCGAGACAAGCAAAAGCTAGGAGAAGAACAAAGATATTCTTTCAGAAGAGAAGTTGTTAAGGAGGTTCTTCCAAATAAGGGAGGAGTTTGATTGAAGAATTAGACATGGATGCTGATTTTTCTTTAGTTCCTCCACATGATGCAGAGATTCAGGAAAAGATTAGTGATGATATTGAGGTATTGCTAGAAGAGGAAGAGACTACTGAATTAATAGAAGAACCTACTGAGCTTGTGGAAGATCAAGGAAGTGGTGAAAAAGGGGAACAAGAGGTTACTACTGCTGATACTGCACTTAATACTGCTAGTGTACCATTTAGTACTGCTAGTGCAACTCCTGAGGTTAGTACTGCTGCTGAAAGTTTGGTATATATAAGAAGGAGTGCAAAGAAGAAGAAAGATAAAGGCAAGGCAATCGTGATTGAAGATGAATCTGTTCAAAAGAAGTCCAAGAAGCAAGTGCAAGAAGAAAGGCTTGGTTATGAAGAAGCCATTAGATTACATATGAGGAAGAAAGAAAAAGGATTGCAAGAGATGCTGAAATTGCCAAACAATTGCAAGAAGAATATGATAAAGCTGGAAAGAAAGAAGTTGTAACTGAAGTTGATATTGCTCATGTCATTGATTGGAATGATCCTTCTGTTATAAGGTATCATGCTCTTCAAAATAGACCCAGATCTGTAGCTGAAGTAAGAAAGAATATGATGGTATACTTGAAGAATCAGGGAGGCTACAAGATGAAAGATTTCAAAGGAATGAGCTATGATGATATAAGACCAATATTTGAAAAAGTATGGGATCAAATTCATTCATTTGTGCCTATGGATTCTGAAGAAGAAGTTCAAAGACTAAAAAGGGCAGGTCAAGATGTTGAAGCAAAACCTGCTAAAAGACAAAGAACTGAAGAAGTTTCAGAGTCAGTTCAAGAGCAAACAGATGAAGAACCAAAAACAGATGAATTATCCCAGGAACAGCTGAATCAAATGGTAATCATAGTTCCAGATGAAGGAATAAATGTTGAAGCTCTTCAAACCAAATACCCAATAATTGGATGGGAAGTTCACTCTGAAGACACTATGCAATTTTGGAAAATCATCAGAGTAGGCAATTACACAGAGGTATATCAGGTTTTTGAAGACATGCTTAAGAATTTTGACAGGGATGATCTGGTCAAATTATGGAGCTTAGTTCAAGAAAGGTACAACTCATCAGGACTTACTGAAGATAAAGAGATAGAATTGTGGGTTGAACTGAAGATGTTGTTTGAACCAAATGCAGAAAATCTTTTAGAACTTCAGAAATATATGCATGATCCTTTGAAATATATGCAGTTCATCATGTATCTACAGAGAAAGGACAAGATATCATGCTGGTTGAAAAGGATTATCCACTAACAAAGGGACTTGCAACTTTGATGCTAAGTAACAAGCTAAGAGTGGATCAACAGTCAGAGATGGCAGATGAGCTTTTGACAAAGATCTACAATATAGCAAACAAACCAAGGAAGTAAAGTGTTTGGAAGCATCCTCAGCAGAGTACATCAGAAGAAACTTGAGATTTAATGGTAAATCATAAGTTTAGGGGAGGATTGTTGGGATTTAGAGCTTCTACACTTAGTACTGCTAATAGTTAGTTAGTACTGCCAGTACATTGTTAGTACTGCCAGTTATAGTTAGTACTGCTAGCTTTGTATTAGTACTGTTAGTATAGAATGTTAGTACTGCTTAAGTGATATGCATGAGATATATTAGGAATAGATATGCATGATCACTTAACGCATTTTATAAGCTCATTAGGGTTTCCTTGGTGTATAAAAGGAACCCTATGGCACTAGTTAGATATAAGTTTCACAAATATTCATAGTTAGTAATCTGTAACCTGGCAGATTAATAGTAATCAAAGTTCTGTTTCATTCATTGTTCTTCTTAGCAATATAAGTTAGTTTTCGTATAACATTATTGTTCATAGTCATTTTCTCATTGAAGTTATTTTAATCTAATCCAGATTAGCGATACCCCTTAACATGCTAGAAAGATCTATTCAGACTTGGATCTACAAAGAGTTTGAGCCTTAGTTATGACTATTGGCTTGGATCTTCCTAAAAATACTTAAATGCTCAGACTGAAGCACGAAAACCAGAGAACCTTAAAAACGAAGATGTTGGAGGTATGTTGAATGAAAATTCAAACGACACAGAGAAACTTAGAACAGAAAAGTTGGAATCCCACGCGGATGGGACTCTATGCTTAAATGGCAGGTGTTGGTTGCCCTATTATGGTGATTTGAGGACTGTGATCATGCACGAGTCCCACAAGTCCAAATATTCTATCCATCCAGGTTCTGACAAAATGTATCAGGACATGAAAAAGTTATATTGGTGGCCCAATATGAAAGTTGACATCACTCCTATGTTAGTAAGTGTTTGACGAGTGCCAAGGTCAAGGATAAACACCAGAAACCATCGGGTTTGTTGATGCAACCTGAAATTCCTCAATGGAAATAGGATAATATCACCATTGATTTTATCACAAAACTTCCTAAGTCATCGCAAGGCTATGACACCATTTGGGTGATTATTGACCGATTTACTAAATCCGTAATCTTCGTACCAATGAGGCAAACTGACCCCCTAGAAAAGCTGGCAAGAATGTACCTGAAGGAGGTAGTCACGAGGCATGGGATACCTGTCTCAATCATATGTGATCGCGACCTTAGATTCGCATCAAATTTCTAGAGGTCACTTTAGAAGGCCTTGGGTACAAATTTGGATATGAGCACTGCATACCACCCGCAGACTGACGGACAAAGCGAGAGGACTATCCAAACTCTCGAGGATATGCTACGTGATTGTGTGATCGACTTTGGAAATGGTTGGGTTAAGCATTTGCCATTGGTCGAGTTTTCATATAACAACAGTTATCACGCTAGCATCAAGGTTGCACCGTTTGAAGCACTTTACGGTCGAAAGTGTCGTTCACCTATTTGTTGGGCCGAGGTTGGACAAGTTCAACTCACTGGTCCGGAAATAGTTCAAGAAACAACTGAGAAGATAGTTCAGATCAAGTAGAGAATACAAGCCGCTCGTGATCGACAAAAGAGTTACGCCGATTTAAAGCGTAAGCCGATGGAATTTCAAGTTGGAGATAAAGTTATGCTTAAAGTTTTGCCTTGGAAAGGAGTAGTACGTTTTGGCAAATGGTGGAAGTTAAACCCCAGATATGTTGGACCTTTCAAAGTGTTGGAAAAGGTTGGAGCCGTTGCTTACAAGCTTGAACTTCCTCAAGAGCTGAGCAGGGTTCACAATACGTTTCATGTATCCAACTTGAAGAAGTGCTATGCCGACGAACCATTAGCCGTTCCGTTGGATGGACTACATATTGATGACAAGCTTCATTTTGTCGAGGAACTGGTCGAAATCATGGATCGTAAAGTCAAACGGTTAAGGCAAAGCCGTGTACCAATTGTCAAGGTTCGATGGAACTCTAGGAGAGGTCCTGAGTTCACATGGGAACGTGAAGACCAATTTCGGAAGAAGTATCCACACCTCTTCACAAAGACCGCACCGTCGTCAAGTGTCGCGTCTTAAGCCTTGAGGACAAGGCTCATTTAACGGGGGAAGACTATAACACCCCATGTTTTAGGTCATTGTACGACGTTATTTATTTCACTATTTATTTTTAGTGTTGTACGCGTTTGCTTTTAATTTTAAATCGTTAAGTTAAATCGCGTAAGCTAAAAATTATCATTCAATGTAAACGGGCATCAAACAATTAAATGTTTACATCAAGCAAGTGTTAAGTAATTATTTTGAGGATAATTATTAACTTTGCATATTTTATTTTTATTGGTTACGTAAAGTGTTTACCTTTTGTGATAAAGTATGTTTAGGCATACCCGGAACCACCAAAACTTTTCTACACTTCAACAAATACCCATTTTTATACCCAATGCCCAAAGTTTTTATAAAACTTCACCCATGTTAACATTGTTATTCATATTGTACATAAAATAAATCAACTAGAACATACACTTTACTAGTTATACCTTTACATTAAATGTATATACATTTAAACTTCAAGTAATAAAAGTATATATCAACAAAATATCTAAGACACAAAAACTTAGTCTTCCCCACCCCCAACCCCCCCCCCCCAACCCATGGCAACAATAAGAATAGGGTACAAGGAGCTCACAAACTACCAACTTGGTCTTTGTACAACCTCAAACTCATTAAACCTTAAGACTTTCAACTAGTCTTGACCAAGACTTTCCTTAGAAATCCTCATCTTGTCTTGGACTCCCAATAGTGGTCTTGACTAGCCAAGTTGTGGTATATAAAGCTTATACTAGAAAGATAAACACATAAACTCATTTCCTTAGTAGAAAAACTTCATCAATCTCTTGTTCCTCCCTCCAAACCCACTGCTATAACCAAACTCCCCTAAATAATCCATAGTTTTTATTCTACCACTTATACAAGTATTTCTACATCATATATAAGACATACCAAGGAGGTTTGAAGGCTTGGTTAAGCATTTAAAAGGGTTAAGCAAGGAAGGTTTGAAATTAGGGTTTGCTTGGAATTAGGGTTTCTTTTGTATTGGAAGCTTGGGTTTATCATCTAAACAAGGGTTTAGATCATATTGTTCATCATCCTACATCATACTAAGGTCATCTAAAAACCTTAATCTCTTTACATTTGTGATTTTATGCATATATGATGTTTGTATAGTTAATCACCATCTAAGGAACTTATTAACTTGTAAAATGGATTTTTACACTTGTTTATGATTTGGTATACTTTTACATATGTTATATGGATGTTAATATCATGTTATAATGGAAGTATAAGTATTGTACAAGTGTGGTTTATGTATAAAAAGTGTATATAAACAAGTTACCCAAAAAGTGTACTTATTAAAGTTTATGAACAAATAAGTATGTAGACTTATGGATCTTGTGATTCTTGGACAAAATATGGATTAAGGACCCTAAGTATGTAATACATGTGATATAAGTTGTTGTAATAGACTTGTAACAAAGTGGTTAAACTAAAAAGTTATAAAAACTAGTTTTAATCACATTTTAATAAAAACCTCAAATGTTTCTGTTTTAATTCGATAATAAAAGCATTTATTTATATTTTTATAAAATAATACATCTCATGAGGATTCTAAAAAGGTAAGAAACTCGAAAAACCAATTTATAACGAAGGAGATACGCCATTTGTAAGTTATACGATAATAAACGCTTTTATAAAAGAAATTTTATAAAAACTCATTACAAAACATCTCTGATATAAAAGGTTGGATATTTTTCTCAGATAGTACATATTTTTAGGATTCCAAAACATTAAGAATCATAATTTTTTGATCAATAACGAAGGAGTTATAGATTTTTTACGTTTACGATAATTAAAATTATAAAAATAATTTTATAAACTATGAACAGTAAAAATCACTATTCACCTCAGATACATTTTGTAAAAATACATTTGTTAGATAAAACTTTCAATTTCGAAGACGTGCTCGAAAGAATCACTAAAATCGGAGTTAAAACGAATAAGAGCTTAGTGTCATGAGCTTATGAAAACGTAATTACATTTTATGATGTTTGAATCTGTTGCGTTATCATGGGGAAATCTTGCAGTCCTACATTATACTACAAACCTATGAATTCACTAACATTATTGCTGACGTTTTAAGCAATGTTTTTCAGGAGGTCAATAAGGCACGAGGTACAAGGGATACATTGGTGATTATATTTTGGATGTCACATTCTTAAAGATTTGGTTGCATTACATTTTGTGAAAATACTTGTTATGGACTAGAAACTTTATATTTTGAACAAATAAACAAGTGAAGCTTCGGGCTTTTGTAACAAACAATTTGCTAAATCCAATGTATCAGTTTTAAACGAATTTTAAATGGTCGTTCTTATATATATCTTGTGCTATTGATCTATGAAGTACCACCCTCAAACTTATATTCCGCTGCGACCTAATTTGGGGGTGTTACAGACTTGTTAGCTGGTCATCAAAAAGCCAAAAAAGCGCTGCAATATCCAGTACGGAAGCTGAATATATAGCCTTGTCTGGCTGTTGTGCTCAAGTCTTTTGGATGATATCACAGCTTACTGACTATGGCCATAGATTCAATAAAATTTTAATGTACTGTGATAACAAAATCGCTATTGCCTTATGCTGCAACAATGTTCAACATTCTCGATCAAAACATAATGACATCAAATTCCACTTCATAAAAGAGCAAGTTGAAAACGGAGTAGTAGAGCTTTACTTTGTCAATACGGAGTATCAACTAGCGGACATCTTCACTAAAGCCCTTGGCAGAGAAAGAATTGAATTTCTTAACAACAAGTGTGTTCTAGCGCGTTTTACAAGTCCACGCATGGTGTCGGTATTTTCTATAGTCTTTTTAAGATAATCCTCATGGGCATCCCTATTGTTCTTAAGTCTATGAGAAATAGGTTTGATGTCTAGCTTATACATTCCTGGAGCAATAGTAGTAGCAGTAGGTTTTGAAACAACTAAATTGACAACATTTTTTCCTTTAAGTTTCCTTAATTCATTTTTCAATGCTGCAATAGCAAAAACCTTTTCTTTAAGTTGAGCATTTAAATCCAAATTTTCAACAAACTTTGCATTGATTTGAGCAATTAGAGAGTCACTATGTTCTTTTGATCGAACACGTGTCTGTTTAATTGAGTCAAATTGGTCTTTGAAAATTGATTTCAAATGCTCTCGTTCTTTTCTTAAATTTTCATTTTCAGAAAGTAGTTTTGTCACGCTATGCTCCAACTCAATGTTTATTGTCTCAATCTCATCAATGTCTTTCTTTACATTTTTGACACCTTCTTTTTCCATCAAAGATATAATTCTATCCTTCAACTTTCTTATGATCGTGTCTTTCTCTTGTGATTGAGCTTTCAATTCATTTATTTCAATAATTGATTAAATGTAGGATCATTTTGGTTTTCAAAAAAATTGTCTATTTGAATTTTTTTTTGATTAAGTTAAGTTGCTAGTTCCAAAGAAATGCAATGCTTTTCTAATGTTGAATAACTTTTGACAAGTTTATCGTAAACATCTTTTTAAATGAAATCTTTCTTTTTGAGAAGCTCATTCTCAAGTCCCAGACACTTATTGCATTCATCCACACATGATATATTCACATCCACAATATCAACAGAATTCACAGCAATATGCATAATTTCCTAAGACATGATTTGGTTCAAGAGTTGATCATTATCAATTTGAAGTTGTTTGATTTTAATTTCAAAATCATTTTTGTCCGCCGAACACTGATTAACAGCAGCTTCCATTTGGTTAAAAACAGTTTGAACTTCAGTAATTTCATCTAGAAGAGTTTTATCAAACGCATTGTAGAAAACTAGAAGGGGGTTGAATAGTTTACCGCTTTTTAATTTAAGGTTTTAAAGTGTTTATAAAAATTCTAGATTGGACTTTATGTGAATTCAACACTTGCACAATATGAACAATATACTTATCTAAACAATTAATAGGATAGTATGATAAAATAATGTAACACAAGAGATAAGAGTAAGAACAATCAAACCACAACACGAGGATTTATAGTGGTTCGGCAATGAAGCACCTCTTCGCCCTACTCCACTCCTTAAGCAACTAACTTGAGAGTTTTCTTCACTATGTCAACAAGCTCCCTTATGGCGGAGAAAACCTTACACAACTTTTGCTTATCTTGATTTCTGACACTAACCTAGATATTGAGTTCTATATTAGCTAGAACCAATCTACCACAACTTCATAACTTCACTACACAACTTTGCTTCACGACTTGATCACGACTACACAACTTCTTCACACCTTAGTTTTCTTCACACCACTACTTCACCAAGCCACTACTATAATCACACCTAACTAACACTACTAGGAAAGATCACCAAGATCCAACTATACTTACAACAATCACCAAGATCTAACAACTACACAACTTTACAAGATTTACAAATGATTTACAAGTTATGATATGGATGCAATAAGATTGCAACAACACACAAAGGTGTAATACTTCTTCACTTGATGATGGAAGTATTCTTCTCTTGCACTTGAAGAATTGAGCTTGGATCACTTGGAAACAAAGCTTTATGATTAAATGATCAAAGGATTTTAATGAGATGTGTGGGCTATTTTTTATCAGAAAGAATTAGTGCAAAAGGTGAGAAAATAGTGGAGAATAGTCCAGTATTTATAGGACATTCTGAAGGAGTGTCTACCTATGGGCGGTCCCCTTAAATAGGTGGGTGATCCCCTTAAAGATAAGGGGGCCGCCCGTGTATTTAAGGGGGCCGCCCTAGACTGGGCGCTCCCTAGGTTGTCCTTTTGTGTAAGGGGAATTTTCTGAAACTTTCTAGCCGTTTTAGGTCCGAAAATTTGAATTTCAAAATGTTTATTTAAAATGAAATATTTCTTTTAATTGTAGAAAATGTTTTGTAATGTTTTTAAAAATGTTTACAACATTTTATAAAAGTGTGAGGTTGAATAAAAATTTCCTTTGATCATAAAATGCATTAAGCATTTAT